>CAUYLG010026970.1:0-13587 GCA_963573385.1 Cacajao melanocephalus
GACTCTCTCCCAGGTGTTCCAGTCGCCTGATGAAAGGGCGCCGGGATCTGCGTGATTTCCCGTGCGGCGACCCACTGCGCCGGCTGAAACAGCGGCGCTGATATTTGTGGCGCTTTTTTGCCCGGGAATCTCCTGGCCTGGCTCCCTGTTTCAGACCCCTTTTTAATTGGTTGAATGGGCGATTCTGCCTTCCCGAAGCTCTGCTTGCCAGCGAGAAGGGAGACCCAGACTAGTGTATTTTGTACGGAGAGCTGCTACTACGCCGGGGCGCCGGCAAAACTGCCGCGCCGGCCGAAAGAGCCGCGCTGGCGACCCTTAGGGCTCCTCCGCCTGGGAATCTCCTAGTCTGTGGGCAATAAAAATCCATCTGGAAATGCGGTGTCCACTCACCCTCTGCGCTTTCACTGGGAGCTGCAATCCTGAGCTGTTCCTAATCGGCCATCTTGGATCGAATCAGTTAAATGATTCTTGACAGAGTAGACATTCAATGAAGAAAAAATAGTCTTCAAGAAATGGTGCTGAACCAACTTGACATTCATATGCTGAAAAATGAACACAGACATGGACCTTATATCTTTCACAAATATTAACTAAAAATCGAACTAATGCAAGACTACAAGACTTCTGGAAGAAAGCATAGGAAAAAAATGTATGTGGTCTTTGGCTTGCTGATGAGTTTTTAGACACAACAACAAAGCATAAACCATGAAGGAAAATGCAAATCTTTGAATAGCCTCACTGATGTGGTTTGGCAGTGTCCCTTCTCAAATCGCATCTTAAATTGTAGCTTCCATAATTCCCACATATCATGGGAGGGACCTGGTGAGAGGTAATTAAATCATGGGGGACAAGTCTTTCACATGTTATTCTCATTGTAGTGAATAAGTCTCACGAAATCTGATGGTTTTATAAGGGGGAGTTCCCCCACACAAGCTCTCTCTTGCCATCCTCCATGTAAGATGTGACTTGCTCCTCCCTGCCTTCCCCCATGATTGTGAGGCCTTCCTAGCATGTGGAACTGTGAGTAAATAAACCTCTTTCTAAAATAATTACCCAGTCTTGGATAGGTCTTTATTAGCAGCATGAGTACAGACTAATACACATACTTCATTGAAAGTAAACATTTCTGCTCTATAAAAGTCTCTGTTAAGAGAATGAAAAAACGGGTCAAAGACTGGGAGAAAGTATTTGTAAAATATATATATGTTAAAGGACTTATATCTAAAATGTACAAAGAACTTTTATAACTCAATAGTAAGTAACAACTCAATATAAAAATGCAAAATATCTGAATAAACACTTTATCAGTGAAGATATATATGTGTATATAGATGGCAAATAAGCATATGAACAGTTGTGCAATCTTATGTCTTTAGAGAGATGCAAAGTAAAACAACAATGAGATGTCACTACATGTCTATTAGAACAGCTAAAATCTAACACCCTGACAACACAAAATACTGGTGAGGATGTCAAACAACAACCATTCATTTATTGCTGGTGGAAATAAAAAATTATACAGCCACTTTGAAAAGACAATTTGGCAGTTTCTGACAAAGCTAGACATATTCTTATACTACAATAAAATACAATACAATTGAGCAATTGTGTGCCTAGATATTTACTCACAGTGATTTGAAAACTTATGTTCACACAAAAACTTGCACATGAAGTCTTAGAGTGATTTTATTCATAATCACAAGAACTGGAGCAACCAAGGTGTCTGATTTGGTTTGCCTCTCTATGCCCACTCAAACCTTATTTTAAATTGTAATCCCCAGGTGTTGAGGAAGGGACCTGGTGGGAGGTGATTGGATCATGGGAGCAGTTTCCCCCAGGCTATTCTTGTGATAATTAGGGAGTTTTCACGATATTTGATGCCTTACAAGTGTTTGGCAGTTCTTCCTTTACTCTCTGTCTCCTGCCACAAAAGATGTGCCTTGCTTCCCCTTCACCTTCTGTTATAGTTATAAATTTCCTTAGGCCTCCCCAGCCATGTGGAAATGTGAGTCAATTAAGTCTCTTTGATTTATAAATAACACTTGGGTACAATCTTTATAGCAGTGTGAGAACAGACTAATACAGGAAATTGGTGCCAAGAGTGGGGCACTACTATAAAGATACTTGGAAATGTGAAAGCAACTTTGGAACTGAGTAATGGGTAGAGTTTGGAATAGTTTGGAGGGCTCAGAAGAAGAAGGAAGATGTGAGAAATGTGGAACTTTCAAGAGACTTGTTGAATGGATTTGACCAAAATGCTTATAGTGATATGAACAATGAAGTCCAGGCTGAAGTAGTTTCAGATGGAGATGAAGAACTTATTTGGAACTGGTGCAAAGATCACTCTTGCTGTGTTTTAGCAAAGAGACTGGTGGCATTTTGCCCCTGCCCTAGAGATCTATGGAACTTTGAACTTGAGAGAGATGATTTAGGGTATCTGGCAGAAGAAATTTCTAAGCAGAAAAGCATTAAAGAGATGACTGGCTTTTATTGAGAGCATACTGTTATATGCTCTCACAAAGAGATGGTTTGAAATTGAAAGTTACATTTAAAGGGGAAGTGAAGTGTAGAAGTTTGGAAAATTTGCAGCCTGTCCATGTGGTAGGAAAAAAAAAAACCCCAAATGGGGAGGAGTTCAAGCTGGCTGCATAAATTTGCATAAGTAATGAGGAGCCGAATGTTAATTGACAAGACAATGGGGAAAATATCTCCAGGGCACTTCAGAGATCTTCAAGGCAGCCCCTCCCATCACAGGCCCAGAAGTTAGAGGCCTAGGAGGGAAAAATGATTACTTGGGCCAGGCCCAGGGCCCAACTGCTCTGTGTAGCCTTGGGACATGGCACCCTGTGTTCCAGTTACTTTACTTCCAGCCATGGCTAAAAGGAGCCAAGGTGTAGCTCTGTCTATGGCTTCAAAGGGTGCAAGCCCCAAGCTTTGGTGGCTTCCACGTAGTGTTTAGCCTGCAGGTGCACAGAAGACAAGAGTTGAGCTTTGGAAGCCTCCCCCTGGATTTCCAGGCAGAAGTCTTCTGTAGGGCTGGAGTGCTCATGGAAAACCTCTACTGGTGCAATGCAGAGGTGAAATAATGGGGTTGAAGCTCCCACACAGAGTCCCCTCTGGGAGATTGCCTGGTGGATCTGTAAGAAGATTCACTGTCCTCCAGACCCTAGAAGGGTAGATCTACAGACAGCTTGCACCATATGCCTGGAAAAGCTGCAGGCACTCAATGCTAGCCCATGAAAGCAGCTGCAGGGCCTATACTCTGCATAGTTACAGGGGCAGAGCTGGCCAAGGCCATGGGAGCCAACTTCTTGCATCAGCGTTCCCAGGATATGAGACATGGAGTCAAGGAAGATTTTGGAGCTTTAAGATTTAATGTCTGCCTGCCTATGTTTTGGACTTACATGGGCCCTGTAGCCCCTTTGTTCTTGTCAGTTTCTCCCACTTAGAAGGAGACATTTACTCAATGCCTGTATTCCCATTATATCTTGGAAGTTAATAACTTGCTTTTGATTTTGCAGGTTTATAGGCAGAGGGATTTACCTTGTCTCAGATGAGAGACTGTGGACTTGGACTTTTGAGTTAATGATGGAATGAATTAAGATTTTGAGGGACTGTTGGGAAGACATGTTTGGTTGAAATTTGCAAAGGATGAGATTTGGGAGGGGCCAGGGTTGTAATGATATGGTTTGTCCCTGTGTCCCCACCAAAATCTCATCTCAAAGTGTAGTCCCCCTGTGTCGAAGGAGGGAGCTGGTCTGAGGTGATTGGATCATGGGGTCAGTTTCCCCATGCTGTTTTTATAACATTGAGGGAGTTCTCACAAAATATGATGCTTTAGAAGTGTTTGGCCGTTTCTCTCTCTCTCTCTCTCTCTCTCTCTCTCTCTCTCTCTCTCTCCTGCCACCATGAAAAGACATGCCTTGGTTTTTCTTTATTTTCTACTTACGATTTTAAGTTTCCTGAGGTCTCCCCAGCCATGCGGAACACTGAGTCAATTAAACCTCTTTCCTTTACAAATTATCCAGTCTCAGTTAGTATCTATAAAGATACTAATAAAATGTGAGAACGGACTAATATAATGTCCTTAATAGGGAAATGGGTAAACAAAGTGTTGTACATTCATACAATGGAATACAATTCAGAAATAAGAAGGACTGAGCTAGAAAGCCATGCAAAGACATGGTTGAATCCCAAGTGTATATTGCTAAGTAAACAAGCCCATCTAAAAAGGCTACATACTATACAATTTCATTTATATGACATCCTGAAAAAGCTATTGGGATAGCAAACAGTTGAGCCATTGCCATGATTTAAGAGTGGGGGAAGATTGAATAGGTGAAGCACTGGGTACTATTTTGCATGGTGAAAACTATTCTGTATCATCTTATAATGTTGAATATATGACACTATAGAATTTCCAAGACCCATAGAACCTTACCATACAAAGAGTAGCCTTAATGGATGCAAATTTTTAAAAATCACTGAGGATGTTGAGGAAATCTCAGCAGTGGATCCACACTGTCACAAAAGAATCTGACTGTATTACAAATATATCAAACAATCTCACTAAAAGGCATGAAGGAAAGATGCTAACCTAAGTAAATTTGGAAATAAGTGTAGTCTGTAAAACTAAAAGTAAAAGCAACTGTATATAAGCACTGTACTCTAGTTGATAAAATTGTTTTACACAGGGATACAGAAGAAGTGTTCTGATGCTGCTATACACATATCCTCAAATTGAACAATTTAGTAAGTGGATAGCAGATGGTTGGAAGCTAGGTTTCTCACTGTTGGAGTGAAAATTTACAGATAGGCACAGGGAGAAGGCTAGGGTGATCTGTGTGATAATGGGTTATTTGACACATTTGTATGGACTCATGTTTAGCTTAATATTGATAGGAATCTTTCCATAAATATATAACAAATTACTATGAATACATATGTCCTTGCTCTGTTAGCTAAAAGGGCCTAGAAGTCACAGCACATGAGTGTCAATGAGCACATCTAGCACCCAAATCTTAGTGTCTAATACCATTCTCCAATAAAAGGAACCAGGACTCATTGAAGAAATGGCTAAATTTAGGACTGGGGCAGGGAATATACAAGGTAAACTTGGAGCATCTTTTAAAAATTATTATTTTTAGCCAAGTTGTGTATGTTTATTTTTCCTTGGGGAATTTTCCACCTTTGGGCTTTAGGAGGTCACTTCCCGAATATATATCTGATGATTTTTTCATTAAAATACTTTCAATTTTTATTTTAGATTTGGGGGTACATGTTCAGGTTTTTACATAAGCATATTGCATGATGCTGAGGTTTAGGATATGAATGGGCACTTCACCAAGGTAGTGAGCATAGTACCCAAAACTTGGTTTTTCAGTCTTTGATACCTCCCTCCCTCCTCCTAGTAGTTCACAGTGTCTGTTGTTGCCATCTTTATGTCAATGAGTACCCAATATTTAGCTCCCACTTATAAGTGAGAACATGTGGTTATTTAGTTTTCTGTTCCTGCATTCATGTGCTTAGGATAATGGCCTCCAACTGCATCCATGTTGCTGCAAAGGACATGATTCTGTTCATGGTATGTCTGCATACTATTCCATAGTATATATGTACCACATTCTTTATCTAGTCCACTGTATATATATGAGGGATGTCAGTTTCCAGACTTAAAGGGCTGCCTGCTAATATTCAATGTAAATGAAAGATTAAAAAATAACCATGCAAAGATACATCATAGTGATATTTCATGTTTCAAGTAATACAAGATGCTAAAATCTTTCTGAGGCAGAGGGGAGTTATAAACAATGGAACAGAAATCAGAAAAACATCTAATGTTCCAACACTAGATATAGAATGCATTGAGAAATTCCTTAGAAATTCTGTAGGGAAGTTATTTTCATCCTAGCCACACTAACAAAGGCAGAATCAAGACATTTTAGATGCATGTTGTATCAATAAATTTACCTCCAAATATCTTTTTTCAGGAAGCCATGGGGAATGTGCTTCACCAAATAAGCAAATAAGCAAAGAAGTGAAAGGTACAGCATCTAGGAAATGAGCAATCCCAAACAACAAAGAGACAATGGGATTACCCAGAATGAGATGGCAAAGCAAGATTTAGGGTGATAGCTGTGTAGCAGTAGCAGATAGCACCAATCCAGACCAGAACCAGAAGACTCTAGGGGAAAACACCAATAACAAAAACACTGATACAGTATTTAATATGGGAAATGTGTTGGCAGTTTGTTGTGAAGTGTGGAAGAATTGTAATAGATCTGTAGAAAATTAAGCAATTAAAAAGAAAAGGTATGGGAGGTCATTGTCAACAAAGGAAATAAATCATAGTGTAATGGTTTGTTTTCACAGTGCTATAAAGAACTACCTGGTGATTTATGAAGAAAAGAGGTTTAGTTGACACACAGTTTCAGAGGCTAGGAAGCTTCTACAGGAAGCATGGTTAGGAGGCCTCAAGAAACTTACAATTATGACTGAAGGTGAAAGGGAAGCAAGCAGGATCTTACCACAGCAAAGCAGGAGAGAGAGAGACAGCAAAGGGGGAGCTGCCCCACACTTTTAAACAATCAGCTCTTGTGAGAACTCACTATCATGAGAACAGCAAGAGGGAAATCCACCCTCATGATCTGATTACCTTTCACTAGGTCCCTCCCCTGACATGTGGGGATTACAATTCAACATGAGATTTGAGTGGGGACACAGAGCCAAACCATATCACATATTATACTTCATTTTGCAGGAAAGAATATGTATATGAACATAATAATGTAAATATTGGTTTAACCAAAACATTATATGAGATTTCTGGGAATAGAGCTGTAGGCATGGGAATGAAAGGAATGGGCTAAAATAGGGCAGGGGTGGGTAAGCAGATTCCTCCCTTACTCTATTAGTTTTCAAGGGCTGCGGTAACAAAGTGCCACAAACTATGTGAATTAAAACACAGAAATGTATATGATCACCAATTGTGAAGCCAGAAGTCTGGAATCTTAACAGGTTCATGCTCTCTGAAAGCTCTAGCAGAGAATCCTTCCTTGCCTCTTGCTACTTTCTAGTAGCTCCAGGAATTCCTTGGCCTGTGGGAACATAACTCCAATCTCTGTCTCTGTCTTCACATGGACTTCTTTCCATGTCTGTGTATCCTCTCTTATTCTTATAAGGACATTGGTCATTGGATGTAGGAACCACCTTAAATCCAACACAATTTCACCTCAAAATCCTTAACTAATCACATCTGCAAAGATTCTACTTCCAAATAAGGTGGCATTCTGAGGTTCCAGGCAGACATTAAATTTTTGGGGAGATACTATTCAACCCACAACCGTAAAGTAAATCTTGTACATAATACCTGAATCTTAAAAATCAAGAAATATATTATACATAGAAATAAACCTTAAAAACTGCATTAAAATATTTTAAATATTTGTAGATCAGGAAATCAAAAGTGAAGAAAGGAATCAAATTTGTGGACAGGAATCAAAAGTAAAGAATAATAAAATGGGCACTACTGATTTTTATTTCGACCCATTTAATATTATGTGATTTTCAAAATTATGTGTATTTATTGCTTTGATAAAAATTAAAAATAATTTTCTTATGTCACTTCTGTAGATAAAAGAAAACAAAAAAATTGAAAAACAGTGAATAAATACAATAATAAAAAGGTGAAAATAATCAGAATTTAACAAAACCTCATTTTTCCTTGCAGTACAACTCAGGTAAACATTTATTGGAGAGATTTATATTTGGAGAAAAATTGGTTTTTTTTTTGGAGATCCAGAAAGCATACATGCAAGAAACCCTTATAAAAAGTATGAATTCCTTGTTTTGTTAGCTACAGTATATGCATTATAGAGATGTCCTCACTGCCTAGTCCAGTTTATAGTACAAAATATGTTGGTTGAATTCATGTATGAATTAATTAACCCTAATTCTGTATTGCAAGTATCAGAGCTGAAAGTAAGCTTATTGTTCATCTAGTTAAGTGGTTTTTAAAATATATATTTTTTAGTAATAGAATTTTTTTTTAACAATACTCTACATAGAACCCTCAAACTTTAGAATAATTTTAAAACAAATGTGTTGTGGTACAAGTGAAGATCAGAGACCAAAAGACCTCTCCCATAAGCCTCCTCTCAAGGTGGCACCTGACTGATTTCTTAAGACCTCCGTGGCTAAAAAGAAACACCCCTGTAAGAATCCACTTTACATGTGAAAATGTTGGCCTCCAGCTGAAAAAGCCAGACTGTCAGGATGCCAGTACTCTTTCTATTATGAAAAAAAATGAAACAGAAACACAACCCAAACCTTCATGTAACATAAATTGGTTAGATGTTTACCAATCCAATTTCTCTTTTTCCTGAATAAACAGAAAGGCTACATTTTCTTGTCTCCATTATAGTTACTATGTGACTGGGTCCTGGCCACTAGAACGTGAGAAGAACTCATGCATTCCATTTTCAGTCCTGGCCATAAAATCCCTTGTTTGGATCTTCACTTTTATACACCATGTACAAAAATTAACTAGAAGTTGATCTAACACCTAAGGGTAATGGCTAAAACATAACACTATTAGAAGAAAACATAAGGTTAAAATTTCCTGATATTGGAGTATGCAGTGGTTTCTTAGCTATAACACCAAAAATACGAAAAATAAAAAAAAATAGATAAATAGGACTTCATCAAAATTTAAAACTTTTATGATTCAAATGATACCATTAAGAAAATAAAAAGACAATTCACAGAATGAGGGAAATATTGGCAAATCATATCTAATAAGGGACTGGCATTTAGCATATATAAAGAATTCTTAACACTCAACAATTTAAAAAAATTTGTTTAAATGGTCAAGGATTTGGGTATACATTTCTTCACAAAAGATATACAAGAAGACATACACGTGTCTAAAAAGCATATGAAGAGTTTTTCCAAAGATGGCCAAATAGGAACAGACCTGGTGTGCAGCTCCCAGTGAGAGAGACGCAGAAGGCGAGTGATCTCCACATTTCCAACGGAGGTACCTGGTTCATCTCATTGGGACTGGTTAGACAGTGGGGGCAGCCCAAGAGGGGCAAGCCAAAGCAGGGTGGGGTGTCGCCTCACCCAGGAAGTGCAAGGGGCCAGAGAACTCCCTCTCCTAGTCAAGGGAAGTCATTAGGGACTTTCCCCAGCACTCTGGCACTCTGACAGAGATACTGCGTTTTCCTATGGTCTTCACAACCTGAACACCAGGCAATTCCTTCTGGTGTCTACAACACCTGCACCCCAGGTTTCCAGCACAAAACTGGGTGGCTGTTTGGGAAGACACCGAGCTAGCAGCAGCCTTTTTTTTTTTTCATACCCCAGTGGCACCTGGAACACCAGCAAGACAGAACCGCTCATTCCCCTAAAAAAGGGGGCTGAAGCCAGGGAGCCAAGTGATCTGGCTCGGCAAGTCCCACCCCCACGAAGACCAGCAAGCTAAGATACACTGGCTTGAAATTCTCCCAGCCAGCACAGCAGTCTGAGCTTGACCTGGGATGACAGAGCTCGGTGTGGGGAGGGGTGTCTGCCATTGCTGAGACTCAGGTAGGCAGTTTTAACCTTGCATGGGTAAACAAAGTTGCTAGGAAGTTTACACAGCAACTGAAGTAGGCTTCAGAAGCAGGCTTCAGAAGGTGAGTAATAGCCACAGCAGCTCAGCAAGACCACTGCAGGCAGACTGTGTCACTAGACCCCCTCCTCACTGGGCAGGGCATCTCTGAAGAAAGGCAGCAGCCCATCAGGGACTTATAAATAAAGCCCCCACCTTCCTGGGACACAGCACCTGGGAAAAGGGGCAGTTGTGGATACAGCTTCAGCATACTTAAATGTCCCTGCCTGACAGCTCTGAAAGGAGCAATGGATCTCCCAGCACAGTGATCTAGTTCCGATAAGGGACAGACTGCTTCCTCAAGTGGCTCCCTGACCCCTGTGTATCCTGAGTGGGAGACACCTCCCAGCAGGGGCTGACAGACACCTCACATGAGAGAGCTCTGGCTGGCGTCTGGCAGATACCCTTTGGGATGAAGCTACCAGAGGAGGGAACAGGCAGCAATCTTTGCTGTTCTGCAGCCCCCACTGGTGATTCCCAGGCAAGCAGGGTCTGGAGTGGACCTCCAGCAAACTCCAGCAGACCTGCAGCAGAGGGGCCTGACTGTTAGAAGGAAAACTAACAAACAGAAAGAAATAGTTTCAACATCAACAGAAAGGACATCCACTCAGAGACCCCATCCAAAGGTCACCGACTTCAAAGACCAAAGGTAGATAAATCCATGAAGATGGGAAGAAACCAGCACAAAAAAAAGCTTAAAACTCCAAAAACCAGAATGCCCGTTCTCCTCCAGGGATCACAACTCCTCACCAGCAAGGGAACAAAACTGGATGGAGAATGAGTTTGATGAATTGGCAGAAGCAGGCTTCAGAAGGTGAGTAATAAAAAACTTCTACAAGATAAAGAAGCATGTTCTAACCCAATGAAAGGAAGTTAAGAACCTTGAAAAAAGGTTAGACAAAATGCTAACTGGAATAACCAGTGTAGAGAAGAACATGAACGACTTGATGGAGCCGAAAAACACAGCACAAGAACTTTGTGTAGCATACACAAGTTTCAATAGCCCAATCAGTCAAGTGGAAGAAACGATATCAGAGATTGAAGATCAACTCAATGAAATAAAGTAAGAAGGCAAGATTAGAGAAAAAAGAGTGAAAAGAAATGAACAAAGCCTCCAAGAGATATGGGATTATGTGAAAAGACCAAATCTATGTTTGATCTGTGTACCTGAAAGTGACGGGGAGAATAAAACCAAGTTGGAAAACACTGTTCAGGATATTATCCAGGAGAACCTCCCCAACCTAGCAAGGCAGGCCAATATTCAAATTCAGGAAGTACAGAGAACACCAAAAAGATATTCCTCGAGAAGAGCAACCCGAAGACACATAATCATCAGAGTCACCAGGGTTGAAACGAAAGAAAAAATGCTAAGGGAAGCCAGAGAGAAAGGTTGGGTTATCCACAAAGGGAATTTTATCAGACTCACAGAAGATGTCTTGGCAGAAACCCTACAAGTCAGAAGAAAGTGGGGACCAATATTCAACATCCTTAAAGAAAAGAATTTTCAACACAGAATTTCATATATACCCAAACTAAGCTTCATAAGCAAAGGAAAAATAAAATCCTTTATAGACAAGCAAATAATGAGACATTTTGTCACACCAGGCCTGCCTTACAAGAACTCCTCAAGGAAGCACTGAACATGGAAAGGAACAACCAGTAACAGCTGCTGCAAAAACACACCAAATTGTAAAGACCATCAACACTATGAAGAAATTGCATCAACTAATGAGCAAAACAACCAGCCAGCATCAAAATGGCAAGATCAGATTCACACATAACAATATTAACCTTAAATGTAAGTGGGCTAAATCCCCCAATTAAAAGACACAGACTGGCGAATTGGATAAAGAGTCAAGACTTGCTGCTGTGCTGTATTCAGGAGACCCATCTCACATGCAAAGACACACATAGGCTCAAAATAAAGGGATGGAGGAAAATTTACCAAGGAAATGGAAAGCAAAAAAAAAAAAAAAAAAAAAAAAAGCAGGGGTTGCAATCCTAGTCTTTGATAAAACAGACTTTGAACCAATGAAGATCAAAAGAGACAAAGAAGGACATTACATAACAGTAAAGGGATTGATGCAACAAGAAGAGCTAACTATCCTAAATATATATGCACCCAATATAGAAGCACCCACATACATAAAGCAAGTTCTTAATGACCTACAAAGAGACTTAGACTCCCACACAATAAAAGTGGGAGACTTAACACTCCACTGTCAATATTAGACAGATCAATGAGACAGAAAAGTAACAAGGATATCCAGGAATTAAAGGCAGATCTGGACCAAGTGGACCTAATAGACATCTACAGAACTCTCTGCCCCAAATCCACAGAATATACATTTTTCTCAGCATCACATTGCACTTACTCTAGAATTGACTGCATAATTGAAAGTAAATCACTCCTCAGCAAATGCAAAAGACTGGAAATCACAACAAACAGTCTCTCAGACCACAGTGCAATCAAATTAAAAACTCAGGATGAAGAAACTCACTAAAAACCACAGAACTGCATGGAAACTAAACAACTCACTCCTGAATGACTACTGGATAAACAATGAAGTGAAGGCAGAAATAAAGATGTTCTTTGAAACTAATGAGAATGAAGATACAACACAGCAGAATCTCTGGGACACATTTAAAGCAATGTGTAGAGGGACATTTATAGCACTAAATACCCACAAGAGAAATGAGGAAAGATCTAAAATCGATACCCTAAAGTCACGATTAAAAGAACTAGAGGAGCAAGATCAAAGAAATTCAAAAGCTAGCAGAAGACAAGAAATAACTAAGATCAGAGCAGAACTGAAGGAGATAGAGACACACAAAAAAAAGACTTTAAAAAATCAATTAATCCAGGAGCTGGTTTTTTTGACAGATCAACAAAATAAATAGACTGCTAGTCAGACTCATAAAGAAGAAAAGAGAGAAGAATCAAATAGAAGCAGTAAAAAATGGTAAAGGGGATATCACCACCATGCCACAGAAATACAAACTACCATCAGAGAATACTATAAACACCTCTATGCTAATAAACCAGCAAATATAGAAGAAAGGGATAAATTCCTGGATGTTTACACCCTCCCAGGACTAAACCAGGAAGAAGTTGAAACCCTGAATAGACCAATAACAAGGTCTGAAATTGAGGCAGCAGTTAATAGCCTACCAACCAAAAAAAGTCCAGGCCCAGATGGGTTCACAGCCGAATTCTACCAGAGGTACAAAGAGGAGCTGGTTCCATTCCTTCTGAAACTATTTTAAACAATAGAAAAAGAGGGAATCCTCCCTAACTCATTTTATGAGGCCAACATCATCCTGATACCAAAACCTAGCAGAGACACAACTAAAAAAAAAAATTTCAGGCCAATATCCCTGATCAATATTGATGCAAAAATCCTCAATAAAATACTGGCAAACTGAATCCAACAGCACATCAAGAAGCTTATCCATCACAATCAAGTAGGCTTCATCCCTAGAATGCAAGGCTGGTTTTACATATGCAAATCTGTAAATGTAATCCACCACATAAACAGAACCAAACACAAAAACCACATGATTATCTCAATAGATGCAGAGAAGGCCTTTGACAAAATTCAACAGCGCTTTATGCTAAAAACTCTCAATAAACTAGGTATCAATGGAACATATCTCAAAATAATAAGAGTTATTTATGACAAACCCACAGCCAATATCATACTGAATGGGCAAAAACTGGAAGTATTCCCTTTGAAAACTGTCACAAGACAAGGATGCCCTCTCTCACTACTCCTATTCAACATAGTATTGAAATAGCTTCTAAAAGCAAAAGGAAATTTAGGAGTCTGAAATTCCATTCTTTATCAATTTTGAAAAACAAAGAGAAACAATGGAAACTTGATAACAATGAGTGGTGACAGCTCACATTTCTGTTTTTTTTTATAGGAAACTGG
>CAUYLG010026971.1:0-69283 GCA_963573385.1 Cacajao melanocephalus
CCAGTTAGAATGGCGATCATTAAAAAATCTGGAGACAACAGATGCTGGAGAGGATGTGGAGAAATAGGAACACTTTTACACTGTTGGTGGGAGTGTAAATTAGTTCAACCATTGTGGAAGACAGTGTGGCGATTCCTCAAGTACCTAGAAATAGAAATTCCATTTGACCCAGCAATCCCATTACTGGGTATATATCCAAAGGGTTATAAATCATTCTATTATAAAGACACATGCACATGTATGTTCATTGCGGCACTGTTTACAATAGCAAAGACCTGGAACAAACCCAAATGTCCATCAACGATAGACTGGACAAGGAAAATGTGGCACATATGCACCATAGAATACTATGCATCCATAAAAAACGATGAGTTCGTGTCCTTTGTAGGGACATGGATAAATCTAGAAACCATCATTCTCAGCAAACTGACACAAGAACAGAAAAACAAACACCGCATGTTCTCACTCATAGGCGGGTGTTAAACAATGAGAACACATGGACACAGGGAGGGGAGCATCACACACTGGGATCTGTTGGGAGGCAAGGGGAGGGATGTGGGGGTGGGGAGGTTGAGGAGGGATAGCATGGGGAGAAATGCCAGATGTATGTGACAGGGGGATGGAGTCAGCAAACCACCTTGCCATGTATGTACCTATGCAACAATCCTGCATGATCCGCACATGTTCCCCAGAACCTAAAGTTCAATTTGAAAAAAAAGAGTTTGTTTGACTGAGTTACTTCTCTTTCCTTGGAAGACTAGCACTGCATTTTCAACATAGATCCCAGAATTAGACCCATTTGCAAATCTGAGTATGGATCTATTGGAATAGATAACCAACTGGTGTCACAAGGATAAGAAAATATCTGAGGTTTGTTTTCTTCTAAGTAGTAACTTTGGGAGGATACACCCTTATTCTAAAGATACTTGCTCAAAAAAGTTTGATACCCAATTTAAGAAATGCTTTAGGGACTGTGTCACATCTTTTAAAATAAGCTACATGGTGAAAAGTTGTTGCACTCAATGGTGCTTTTAATGTTTGAAAATAGCCCAATTAGTGATAAGTGGAGTCCAGTGAATGAGGCAGGGGCATCGAGCAGTGCCACCTTGGATCAGAAATGCAGTGTGGCTCTAAGGCCATGCAATGGCAACCACAATGATGCTTTGCAGCAAAACTGATCATGCTTTGAAAGTTATTGCTAAAGAGGTTTGTGGTTGTTAATGAAAAATCCTAGGAAGCTGGAGGCTTCTAGAAAACACTGGCTCATAAGAAACAAAGCCCATTTTATGAGGATCCCTCTTCCCATCGCCTTGTAATCTGACCTTTCATCCTCTCTCATGACTGAGGCTGGGTTGCCAGAGGCTGTGGGCTATAGCAGTCTTGTCTGGCCTGCAGTGCAAGCCTGGCTCCAGCTAAGAGCACTTCTTTGCTTATCAGCTAAACTGATTTTGGGCCCCAAGGCCAACAGGAGTCCGGGGTAACTAGGCATGACCAAGCTCTAATATTTAGTTTGAAAAAGAAAGTGATGAGAGGAAGGAGGGGGGTTGAAGAGCAGGAAGCTAACACGCCCACAGCTAGTGCTGGAGCCATGACACCACCACCTGGGTAGGGAGCCCCCAGTGTGAGTCTCTGACCTACACACACCTGAGGTGTCTGTGCAGCCTTCCCTTTCCTTTGATGGATAATAGAATTAACTACCTGAGATCTCTAAAGTCTACAATGCCATTGTAATGTTGCAACTGATTGCATTCAGTATTTTACTCAATATCTTTTTCTGACTCAAATATTGTTTATATTGTCCTCTATGTTCCTATAGGATGGTTTAGTTTCGATTAATAAGTATAACGTAGCTTGGTTTTCTTTGAAGGCATGTCTAATAATAAGCTATGGGTGGTGAAGCTCCTTTATTTCTGCAGATACACAAAGCCAGTTGGAATCTAAACAGGCTCACACATCTTGTTCATGCTGTTACCATCACTGGTGCGCACAATCTGCATGATTCTCTATTAGGTGCAAGTGAGGGAGGATCATCAAAATAACAGAACTGCAAAGCCTAAAGTAGAATGTCTCTCCTTCATAACCAACTGTTCTGTAAAATCCTGAACCACATCTCTAACATAGTAAAAAAAATTATTGTTCTTAGCAGTTCCTAACTTTCTTTGAGGGCAAGCCCTAAGTATGTACATATGATGGTTAATAAAGGGGCCAGAGCAATTTAGATACAAAAATTCTGGCATGTAGTTTAAAAAGCAGTGATTTATGGCCATACCTTTTAATATTAAAAAAGGCATGTGCAGAAATATTACCCTGAGAATCGTGAAAATATTTCTTAGCCTTGAACACCTCATTCTGAAGATGATGTAATTGAAAAACAGAGTTTCTGTGACTTGGCAAAGTCGCATAGCTCATTATGAACAGGATCCAGATTTGTTCGTTAGACCCTCAGACCAGGGCCCTTTCCAACACGAGTGCTGCCCAGGTTCCCTAGCAGGGGTCCGTGTTCCTGCGGCAATGCCAAAGCCGGTGCTGCCTGGCAGGGACAGTCCAGGGAAAGCAGCAGGAGGGAGGATGTGGCAGGAGCAGAGACACCCCAACTCTGCCCATCTCCTCCTTTTCTGCACCTGTGGCCAATACTGCTGACCTAGAGGATTTGACCACAAGAGAAAACAGATCGATTTGTGTGGTTCCAGGAGAACTAAAAACATTTAAAAAAATAATACGCATTTCAAGGATGTGACTCTGGTCAAGCTTTACCATCGTCAAATGGGTTTTTCCTTCTCTGTTCACTGCAAAGCAAGTAAAAGGTGTTAATTGCCATCCTGATATAATTCACATTTATGAAAGTCACAGAGTATACATTAAGCTGCTATAAATTTTATATTCAAAGACTTAAAAGCCAATCGTTATAGGAAACTAGACTTAACTCTGTTTTCAGACTTCTGAGATGTTCAAAAGAAAAAAAATTTAGTCAGTGAGTGTTTTAATTAATCAGTTGGTAAATATTTCTTCAGTGTTCCTGTGTCTTACAGCCCTTGCTGGGCAGCTGAGGTGTAATGATCAGATGTAATGTTCACAGTCTGAAAAAACTACAATCTAAAAGATATGTTTTGGTTTGGTTTGGTTTGGTTTTTGAGATGGAGTCTCACTCTGTAACCCAAGCTGGAGTGCGGTGGTACGATCTCCGTTCACTGCAACCTCCACCTCTGGGGCTCAAATGATTCTCATGCCTCAGCCTCCTGAGTAGCTGGGACTACAGGCGTGCACCACTACGCCCAGCTAATTTTTTGTATTGTAGTAGAGATGGGGTTTCAACATGTTGCACAGATCTTGAACTCCTGAGCTCAGGTGACCCGCCCACCTCAGCGTCCCAAAGTGCTGGGATTATAGGCGTGAGCCCCCGTGCCCAGCTCAAAAGGTATGTTTTGAAATAGCTGCTATCTATATGTTGAGGAGTAAGTTCCATGATGGGGATATCAACAAGGACTATACAAGGTCCCTAAACCTACAGACACATAGAAGGGAAGAGAGTGATCCTATAACTTAAGTATTAATACAACACTCTGTAATGAGTACGAACAAAGTTGAGAGTGAACGCAGAGGGAACAAATCCTTCTGCTGGGAAGAAGAATTAAAGGAGAAGATGTCACATTGTTTCAAAGGTAACCTTGAACAACAGCACAGAGACTTTCTGCTCTATCTGATTGGGGAGAAGGGAGCAAACACAAGACCATTCTCAGCTTTCAACAGGTCATGTTCCAAAGCTGCTTGTAAGTTGACTGGTTCTCTAAGCCATTTGCCACTGAAACTGTGCTGCTTCTGATGAGAAGGAACTCACACTATCCAATATTTTACTCATAATCATGCCTAACTTCTGAGTGTGGAGCTATTCATAAGAGCAACTATTTATTGAGTATTTACTGTATGTCAGGCACTGCTCGAAGCACTTTATAAGCACTGACATCTAAGCTTTGCAACAATCCTCTGAGCTAAGTTCTATTATTATCAACTCATGTTCCACATGAAATATCTCAAAAATAGAGATTAAACAACTTGAACAAGGTCACACAGCTGAATGACAGAGCCAAGATCAGTCAAATAATCTGGCTTTAGAGCTGGGGCCCTTAATCAAGATGGTACATTTCACCTTTAACATCAGAAACCATATAATGCAAATAAAAGGAGGAAGATAAAGAATTTTTATACTGTTTCTGGTATGTAGAGCTGGTCCTGAGAAAGATGTGCTACGTTTTGTAGTGGAAGTCTTCTTGATAAGCCTCTAATGGCCCAGTAATATTATGACTGCCTAAAAAGTGTGTGGGCATCTAGATCATACCTGTACCCACAATTTAAATACTCTCTCATTTATTTAAAATGTCCATCCCATCTCAACTAGATGACGGGGGCAAATAAGCTATTTGACCTAATATATGGGTAATAAATAGCCATTTTATCTTTCCACAGATATTTGCACTTCAAATGAAGAGACTTTTTACTCAAAGAAATGGTTTGGGAGAAGTAAAATTAAAATTTAATCAGCAGTGGAGTAAGGTCACTGGCCTCCCTTTCCTTTAAGGGGTTCTGGAACTCAAATCTGGGAATTGATTGAGGGACCATGACTCTTTCTCTTGGTAATTCAAGTTAGACTTCTGTTCACTTGACCTAGAACTCTTCTGCTAATACAGATCAAGTCAGAATTCAGTAGGCTCCCATCGAGTTCTCTTCTAGGGACACCATGATCACCTACCCAATGCTGCAGGAACAGTCTCAAGTCAGAACAGTCTCAAGTCAGACTGTTCAGATTGTTTCTTTGACTCTGCTGTCCCCCGCAATGGCAATGTACCCATCTAGTCTTTGGTGATCACATGGCCCCTGCCACCTGGGATCCAACCATCCCCACTGCAGTTAAGGATGCCCAGTCAGTGGCAGCAGCTTCCACTGCAATCTCCGACCTGCAGAGAAGAGCAGCCCCAGAACTGTTCATGAATGCCTGAGGCTCCCTTCACAAATGTTTTTCCCACACTTGTGGTGGAAGTGTGTCCTCTGCAACCTTCCAAAGTGGATGAGCATATCTCTTATGATAAATCCACTGTAACATCCCAATCTCCCGAAGCCCTTGGATCCCTTCTGCTCTAGCATACTAAGGCAGCTGGCATTGCAACTTCGTTTAGTGTAGGCCACATTTTGGTGCGTGTTTCAGCCACCAACCAAACTGTCAGAGCCATTTCTAATCCCCGAAGGTACAACACTGACCCGATCCAACTTCATGTTCCTTGCATCATTATTCCACACCCTAATACCCATTCCCACACACGTTCCTCTGATTTCTGCCTAAACTGAGAAAATCAGGTTATGTTAGAGTAGAGTATATCTCATGGGTCATACTTTGTGCCTCATCTTTAGAGGCCTGCAGGAAATTGAGTGTAGCTACAGGTCTAGAAGCAAAGATGGGTGTTGGTGTAGATCCTCAGAAAAATGTCAGTTGTGTCTGCAAGGCACACTAAGTTACCTTCACCTACAGGAGCCATAGATGATACTGGTATTGCATGCTAATATCTACTCCCTGTCATGGGCACAGACCCACCTTTCCCATTTTAGCTGAGCACACTATCAACCAAAATAAGAATGACATTTCCCAGCTTGCTTTGCAGTTAAGCAAGTGGAGAAGATTACTAAACTCAGGCTAACGGGATGTGAGCAGGAGTGATTCTTGCAGCTTTCTGGCTGTACCCACAGAGGGTGGGGAAGGACTGTCCCTTCTGCATCTGCTTCCTCCAGTCTTCAGCTTAATGTGGATGTGATAACAAGCTGTCTTGAACCATGCAGATGAGTGCAACCCATGTGGGATAGAAAAGCATGGGCTGCAGCCCTGGGAAACTTCACAAAGCAGAGTTAATTAACATACCTGCTTCAATCACCTACATCTTGACTATCACAGGAGAGAGACTAAGTTTGTCTTATCTAAGCACCATTATGCTAAGAAACCTGTATGGAAAAGAGAACTCAAGAAGAACAGAATTGTCTTTTCTTAGAACTGGCTAACAGGGCCTTCTATTAACTGGAGAAAAGAGCCTACTTGCTACCAGTCAGGACCACAAGCCTGTTGAGCTAATGACCAAGCGGTGTATTTAAGGGAGAATGGTAACAAAGGATTGCCTGATTTGACCAAGGTTAAGGCTGAAATATAATTGACCGCTGAGAAAAGCCCTAAGAAACCTTCTCAGAAGAACAGATTCTGGGGGCTTAGGGCAGGGGAAGGTACATCTGGCATCATACAGGGTAAAGACGGAATGAGCCCAAGAGGCCAGAATGGAGGCCTGAGGTTCTCCATGCTGCCGGCCACACGGGATGTAGAGCCACACAACACGTATGTGGACCGAGAGGAAAGCATGAGGGCAAAACTTAGAGGAGCATTCATGAACAAGGTGCTTGGTGCGGACAGCACTTGCACCCAAGGCAGCAGTGACACCCACAGTCTTGTCACACATGTGCAGGCTGAGAAGCAGAGAAACGGCTTGTTCGCTTGGGCTAGAATTCTTTTGAGCACACCAGACTAGGCCCCAGGGGAGACCGATGCTTGGTGTTGACCAAGTTGAATCTAAAGTGGGGTGGAGAGTTCAGAGGTGGCAGCAACACTGAGGAGACAATAACCTGAGTTTGGGTTGCAGAATAAAATAACTCTAAAAGAGAGCAGTTAAGGTCTCAGCAAAAGCATCCCCCTCCAGATGACTGGTGAAATGGCCACAGAAAGCCTGAGTAGTTTCTGGCAGAACTAACCTCACAGAGAGGCCAAATCCATTCCCTTTTTAAATAAAATATATTTATAATTTGCAGGTTCATATGCAAAAAGAGTTTAAATATTTCCATCCACAATATCCTAGTTTAATGTAGAATTATGCCCAAACAGTACAGCACAAAAGGGAAATTTGAAAACAGCAAGTCATAATCAGAAAAATTCACAGTCCTATATGATAAAGCAAGGCAAATAAAAATTATATGTATATGCTGCAGGTGCCATGAAAACATTTTATAAGCTGGTAACTGTTATATATAGTTTCTTTCAAAAACCCACCAATACATTGAAAAAAATGCAAAACTATATGTTGCTCTTAAATTTAAAAAAAAAAATTAGCTAAATATTCTATGCCTGTTAATTACTAGACCATTCAGAAATTATGAAATTGTTAGAAATTGTGTATCTGATGGGCTTTTCATGATGTTCAGTATGTACTTCTCATCGCTTTGATTTTGCCACATCCTAAACAGGTCTGGAAGGTCAAGTGGAAGCTCTGAGGAATATGACAAACCTCGACTGATAGCCAAACATGTAAAAAATCACACCTGTAATCTTAGCATTTTAGGAGGCTGAGGTAGACTTCAAAACCAGCCTGGCCAACATGGTGAAACCCTGTCTCTACTAAAAATACAAAAAAATAGCGGAGCGTGGTGGTGCATGCCTATAATCCCAGCTACTCAGGAGACTGAGGCAAGAGAATTGCTTGAACCGGGGAGGTGGAGATTGCAGTGAGCCGAGATCATGCCACTGCACTGCTGCCTGGGCGACAGAGCAAGACTGTTTCTCAAAAACAAAAAATAAAATGTTTTCCAATACTTTTGTGTTTAGCCTCAGTTCAATGGTATTTTTAAAAATTTTGTTTGACTGATTCCATGTCCTCAAAGCAACTGTTTAAATAAAAAAAATCACAAGATCTAATTTTGTAGATTATACACAGGTTTCATCATATTGTTCTCTGTCAATTGTTCTTCAATATCCAGATGAGCTTATGCTATTTAAGTTCTCCTGAATATTTATGCAAAAAAGGATAATATTGTACACATCATTACTATGCAACTTCACATACAATTAACTGTTAGTAGCACAAGGACTCCCAAAAAATGACATGCTAGAAGTAAAATCACATTAAATAAAGACTACAAAAATGACCCTAAAAGAGAAAAGCAAACATTATCAGTATTGTTCTAGTTAGAGTAATATTTAATTGTTCTCAATATTGTTTTAAAATTCTATTAACCAGAAGAATGCAACAGCAGAGATTTGGAATATTGAGTAAAACTGGTGAGAAAAATCCTGATAATTAAAAATCCTACACACACACACACACACACACACACACACACATGCGTGCACACTTTCATATAATTTGGCTCTAGGAAGGCACTAAGTTGCCTTCCCATGAACCCCACATCCTCAGCTCAGCCTTCTCCTGGCCCATGCTCTTACCTCCTAGTCTGTTCATTTTAACTGACACATCGAGACATCACCTGAGCATCCCTGTTCTTTGCTCATCTTCATAAAGGTAACGCAGCACCTGCCATATGTCAGGCTTTATACAAGGTGTGTTGTGCACACAATCTCACAACCACCCAAGGAGGGAGACACGACTATCTCCATTTTACAGACAAAAAAGAGAAACAAACAAAAGGAACCCTGCAATCACACAGTGAAGGGCAGAACTGTGATGTCAATGAGAGTCTCTTAAACTGCCCAGTGACAACACCGTCTTCCCTCAAAGGTGAAGTCCAAAGCCATCTGCTTATCTCTGACTATGAACAAGCACACGTCGCCTCTAGAGAAACATACACACTTACAAAGCAACAGGATGGACACATAGCTCCAGCCCCCATGGCTCAGGAGACAACATGCTCATGCCGTTCTGTGTGGATGAAATATTTTATTTTAGAAATAAACTACATTTCCAATCCTATCCACTATTCCTTTTTTCATTTTGGAACTTGATAAATAGTATCTACTTATACAAGAAAGCATGATGGGAAAGCAAGTTACCGTATTAAATGCTTTCCACGAATCCTCTGGCAGCTGCAGCCACCTACCACTGACAGCTACAGCCACTGCGACAGGGGAGGCCAGTGCTGATCACATAAACATTAGCTTCATTTGTAATTCTTGGACTGTGTGGAATTGTGATTTCAAAATGATATATATCACACAGGGAAAATATATCATGCTATAAAGATCCAATTGTGATTAGATAGCCATATCTATGTATATTTCAAAAGTGAGCCCATATTTTTACTCACACTTCAATCCAACTATTCTTAAAGGAAGTTCTAGAGATTCTTCCTGGATTTGAGTCTTGTTTTTCAGAGCACTAGTTGATTAGTTGATTCTTCTTTGCGGGACACAGTCCCCTTTTTGGCTCTGCTCTTTCCTAAGCTCTTATTGCCTGTTTCAGGGGACACAAAAACCATGGTCTCTAGTCCCCTGTTCTCCCAAGCGAGATTTCCCCTTTCCTACTCCTGAAAGTGTGTAAGTCATTTCTTTTAGGCAAGACATTAGGGAACTCCAGGCAACACTGGGCAAGATGGGACGAATGGTCAAGATCATGAATTAAAAACAAATACACCAGTGCATTCTTGACTCTGGAAACAACTCAAATCACATATCTAAAGATGGGCAGTAGAGTTCAAGAATCATGTTAAAAGAAGATAAATGTAAAATACTTACAAAATATTCAACAATTATCAGATATTATAATTTTTAAAGACTGCATAATATAGAAAGTCTTTACCTTTTTTGTATATGTATAAGAAAAAAAATCACATGGCTAGCAGCTAGTCATAGATAATTTGGGAGACATTTAAAATTTTTGGTGGCTATAACTATATGCATACCCATCACTAGATGTTCATTTTGGACAGTAAATAAGATATTCTATCACAGTTTTGTTTTGCTTTTAACACTCAAGAATCACATAACACCTGCATAGAAGAGGCTTGATGATTTCTCTCATAGAAAAAAAGAAAAAAGAAAAGAATCTGTAAGCATCAGATTAAACACAACAGTTAATTTTTGACATCTATCATTAACTAAAAAGACTAGGAATCTCTATGCAGAAAAATTTCTGTAAGCTTCTGCAAAGGCTCAGCTTTTCCAGAGACAAAAATAGATGGCTAAAATGTAAAATCGATTCTAATGACAAGCAGACCTTTGCACTCACCATGCCCAGAAGGGAAACCTGAATATTTGACTTAGTGGCATCTTGGGAGTAGGCAGACCTGAAAACCCTTCAATAACCTTGGAAATCTCTACTTCTTGCAGAAGAGAATCAAATGCTCAAATAAGGTGGCATCTGCTCAGCCCTCTTTTGTCCCTGTAAGTAAGTATCATGATTAGAAGGTGTCAGTAATTTTTCCAGATTGCAGGTTATCTTTCCCAAGCAGCCAACATGCAAGGGGGTCGCTAGGGTCAGGTCTCCCAAGGAGCTCAGGCTCTCTTCTGGCCAGGGGCCATTTCACCTCCTCTGCTTTCTCGTGAATTAGGCTTTTCCTAGGGTGGGGGAAGCAACAGGTTTCAGGCTGAGCAAGGGGGATCACTACCGTCTAACCTCCTACACACTCATACTCACACTCATAACACACATGCACACTCACACTCATGCACTCAAATTCACATTCACACAAACTCTTACATAGTCATACACACACTCACACACCCAAATTAGACTCCCTGAACCCAGGGAGGTGTGGGAGTCCTTAAGAATGATTTGGACAAGGAAGGCAGCCCCTGAATCTCCTGGGCAGACTCAGCTGTTCCCTGGGGAGGAAGCAGTTTGCGGGTTTGCCAAGGTTACGATCTTGGCACCACTGGAAGTCCAGCTCCTCCCAAGAAAGCCCAGGGTAAAAGTGGACTCAGGTATCCAGAGCCCCCAGCCTGCCCTGGGGCACAAGCCAGTCAGCAGGAGGTAAACAGTGTGCTAGCACCACAGAAGAAGCTGGGCGGGGGTCCCAGTGGGGAGAGGCAGGGCAGACCCCAGTCCAGACCTGAGTCCAGACCCCAGTCCCCCACCTTCACCCTGGCTGCAGAGTTATCACGCCATGCCCCTGCCAGCAACCCAAGCTGGGAGTGCCCTGAGCCAGGCCAGCTCCCCTCAGGAGGGCAGAGTACTACAGCCCTTCTGACGGAGTTTTTAGTACAGGCCACCAACCTTCGGTAGGACTGACAGGGGCCCAACCCCAGCGCAGCTGAGCCCAACCTGCAAGTGCCTACGCTAAGAACGAGGTTGCAGGCAATCGCTGCTGGCATTTTATTCAGCCACTGGTGCAAGTCACAGAGTGGACCAAGCTGGCTGCAGGGAACCACCTGCCTAACTCTTCCAACAGTCACAGTGAGCTGCTGCCCTGTGGAGAGGGGGACAGAGATGGGGAAGAGGATGTCCATCCTCCAGGAACAGTGGGGAGGAGGAGGGGAGATGGGGGGACTGAGGGAAGACAGCGGCCTTTAACCTTAGTGCCACTCCCCAGGACCTCCTCCTGGTCTGCATTGAGAACCACAAATCACGCTTCACTATAAAAGCCCTTGTTAACTCGGCCACTAGCTTCCAATTCACAATAGTAACTGTGCCAGGCACAGTGCCAAGCGCTTAGGATACAGAGATGATCCCTGAACAGTGTCACTCTCTGTGTGCAAGGCACCTGAAGAATCCCTTTCCCAAACCGCTTTTCAAGCTGGCAGGGAGAGAGGTGCATATCCGCTTTATGGAAGCTTAGCTCATCATCTACGCGAGTGAGATTAGACCCCTGCAAAATGGAAACTCAAACTGCAAAGTAGAGAGCAATGCCAGCATCCACGCGCGGGTCCCTCCTGCTGCCTGGGGACCCCGCTTGGCCACGCCTTCCCTCCACTCGGAGCTCCTTCCTGGGTTTTCCGCTGAGGTTTGTTGAAAAGACGCCTCCCAGACACTTCAGTCACGAAGTGTGTTACAAAACTCTCCGGGTAACTGTCCTGACACTCACCAATCACGCTAGAGCCCCCATTCGACTGCTCGCACAAAGAAAACATTCAACACAGGTGTGATCAACCTCTGGCAAGATGCAGAGTCATCAACCTCCGACAAGAGGCAAAAGGTGGCCTTTTCGGCGAAGGCCACGCCCTCTGTAAATACGGTTACTATTTTGTGATAAGGGCTCTACTTCCTAGCTCCTGTTGGGGAGAGGGAGAGCAAGGCGCCAGGGTCCGGCATTCGTTGGAGAGGAATTCAGTGTCACAGGCACTGCCTGTTTGAGGAGAAACTCAAAAACGGTCCCACTCCCAGAACGCAGCACCCAGTTGCTTTGCACGCCAGGCCAGTCCTGTGGAAACGGTGCAATGCTTGCCTGAGCGTCGAGGATGCTCCCATGCGGTACTCCTTGAGCCCTGGCCGGTCCCAAGGGGTTCCAACCCTGCTTTCTAACCCTTTAAAATCTGGAGAGGGCGGCCACTGGGAGGCGGGACTAGGTGTTGGGAGCCTTAGCATCCAGAACTTTTGTAGTAGGGGATTTTGTGGAGGTTTAAAAAATAAGTCACAAACTTCAAGGCACTGTCTCCCTGTACCTCGTCCCTTTTTGTCTTTTCTGAATGACCGGAATCCTTTACTTCTTCCTTCACGGTTGCTAGGATTTGGGGTTTGGGAGAGATGGCCTCTGCGCCGTCTGGATGCACAGCATGCTGTGCTTGCGGGGTCACTGGGGCGAGGGACTCAGGTTAGGAGCCTGATTGCACCTACCATGGGGATGCATCCGCCTTCCAGCCACAGCAATGGCCATCCTTCGTGCGCAAGTCAGTACTACACGAAAGAAAATCCACGTGTAACTAAATTCAACAAAAACAGTCTCCAGCACATGCCCATCCGGAGCATCCGGCTAAGAGAGACCCTGATCGCCCCTGAGTGGGAAGTGAGAGAGTACGGCTGTGCACCAGGGACTGCGCGTCTGACGCCGCCGGCCTCCCGAACCAAACCCCAAAGCACCAGAGCCCTTCACTTGGTTAGGAAGACCCCACCCGAACGCCCCCTACCCCACGACCCGCGTCCTCCCCAAGTGCCCTTGATGAGCGGACCAACTCACCCACTGCCAGGCAGATGGGCAGCAGCAGCCTGAAGATGAGACCGCACACCACTTCCGAGGCCATCGCGTAGGTCCGGCGAGTTGGAGCAGAGGGGCGAGGCTCGAGGGTCCCTAGGGCTGCTTGGACGCCAGGCCCATGCCCGCCTATGGCCTCGCGCTGCCGGCAGCTCGCAGCCACCCGAGCATCTCCTCGGCGCCGGCCGCTGCGCTCTCCGCCCCGAGGGCGCGCTACCTGGGCTCTCGGCCGCCCCTCGCCCGCCGGGCTCTGGGTAGCCCCTCACCAGGCTCTTGGCGGCCACCTAGCCCGGGGCCCGACCCCCTGCGGCGGGCCCATGAAGTGTGGATCCTGGAACCGGCAGCGGCGGCGGCTTCTTCAGGGGGTAGCTGGTGCCGGGGCCGTGGAAAGGGACTCTTTGGGAGGGTCTTGGGAGGCGGCGCGGCGAGGAACTGGGGCAAGAAGGGCGTGCTGTGCTCCCGCCTGGTTCCCGGGACGTCGTTCAGGGGAGGCCGGGGAGTTTTCTACGCGGAAGCCCCTTTGAAGCCACCGCGTCTCCGCTGTCCAGCCTCTGCCCCACTGCCCACGCAGGCTGCAGCGCTCTGGCCTCGGCCCCGGCTCTCGGAGCTGCCTGGCGGGCTCCGAGTCTCACTCTCCAGCCCCTGGGCGGCCCGCGGCGGATCCCCGAGCGGCAGCGCAGCTCAGCCCCTGTGCCCCCCTACTTCTCGCCGGAGAGACCCGGGCGGGACCTGCCAGGCGCGCAGAACCATCCCCGCCACAACTCGGCTCGCCTTGTGGGTCCGGTCCGCGGGCGGCGCTGCGAGTCCCTCCCTCACTCGAAGGAACAGCGCGAGCGTAGGCAGAAATGGAGACGAGAGCGCATATCGGGTGGGTGGGTCTCCCACTCCCTCCTCCACCGCCTCAAGGTAAAACTCAAGAGAAAAACCAGCGCCGTCCAGATGCCCAGCGCGACCCCCGCCCGCCGCCGAGCAGCCTCCTCCTCGCGGCGCAGCCGGGGCTTCCCGGCGGCGCGCGCTTCTCCACCTTCAATGAAACTTTCGAAGCCCTCACTCGGGGACGGGCGTGTCCCCCGGCCAATGGGACTGCGGCTCCCGGGCCTGCGCGCGCGGAGCCCGCCCCTGCGCGGCGGGGAAGCGGGCGCCTTGGCACTAGCGTGGAGAGCGAACCCCCACCAGAGGCTCCTGCGCCAGGGAGAGGCCGAGCCTGGCCTGCCAGGTGGGCTGCGCGCCTCGGCTAGCCCTCCACAGGCACCCTCGCCCGCTGCCTCCCGCAGCCCTGCGGCTCTGCACGGTCCTGTCATTCTGGTGGTGCACTCTTGCATCCTGTCCACCCGGCCGGGCCCTGAGCTTGCCCAAACCCGGGGAACCGTTTAAGGACCGAGGGAAAGGCACAGGCCCGCAGGCTTGAGCAGCACTGTGAGACCCCGGCTTGTGCTGGGTCCACGGCTTCGCACTGGCGTTAAGAATAGAGCCGAATTCATCCAGATCATTGACCCTGCCATGTTTCTCTTAGCAGGAACTCTCCATTCTGAATGAGCTCTGGAAAATCTAGGGTCTTTCCAAACAGATGTGCACTCACTTTGTGCATTTGGGGGAACTGTTGTTTTCACCTCAGGTTTGCTCCTTGCTTGTCGTGGCTCTGGAGAAAGAGAGCGTTGGCACTGAGAATATTCTCCCTTTCTCCCAACGCCTTTTTGCCTGTTTTCTAGGCACGTTCTAGGGAAATCTGGCTCTAGCTGAGAGACTGCAGTGTGCCAGGGTCTTTTGTTTGACTGTTATCCGAGAGTGGAGGAGACTTGCTAGAGCACAGTAGGGATCTTTCCCGACTTGGAGGAAGAAGCTCTTAGCATCTGTAGAGATGACTATTCAGGACTGGCATTCCATCAGGACGACACACTGGGAAGGACCTGGCTTCCCTTCCACACCTGCCTTTCTAGGTTGCATTAGTTGGAGGGGATGGAGCAGTGAGCTGATGAAAACCATGCAAACCCCTGTCTTTTTAGCCATTTGAAGCACTTTTGTGGACATCCCTTTTTTGAGACAGGGTAAACTTGTGGTTTGAGCTCAGGTGCCTTCACATATTCTCTGAGAATTACAGAGACACTATGAACCATTGCTTTTTGAATGAAGACTCAAGACAATTGGAATATTGTGAAGACTTCCTGAAATGTAAACCAGCCATGTGCTCTGCCGTCGTTAAGAAGCTTAGATAGCACCTAGACCCTGGTGTAGTCAAGAGCTCAGCAGCAGACCTACAGGAGAGGATAGAACTTAAATTAGCAGCCAGTCATTGAGTGCTACCAAGAAATGGTTTGTGTAGCCCGTTTGTAGAAGCCTGATATAAATCTACCACTAATTTTGATGTTCATAAGTCTATCTTCACATCCATGCCCTCCCCACCTCACCCCCTGTACAATTCATTCTTGGGAGCTAATAGGTGAGGAAGGACTCCTGAATTTTAAGATATTGTGTCACATGAATTCTATTTTCTCCAAATATTTTCTTGTATTCTTAACAGGGTTCCTGTAATAACAACTGTCTAGACTTTTTCACAATAATTATCTTTCAAAATAACATAAGCTGGGAGGCATAAGGATACCAGCCCATAGGTGGTCTTACCAAATACACTTTGGGCTTTCTCTGCCACAGTGTGTACCAACTTGGCTGTTCAGGCTTTAGAGATTTTAACAACTACATCCCAGTTCTGAGACTTCTACCCTGTGTACTCGGGGACGTTTCAGCTGTCTAGACTACATCTGATACAGGGTTCTCCATCCTGGCTACATGTTGCAGCCACCTGGGGAGCTTTTGAAAAACGCTCAGTCTCCACACTCCCTGAAATCCTGATTTAATTGGTCTGTGATGGGGTCCCCACACCAGTGTTTTTTTTAAAGCTCTCAGGTGATTCTTAATATGCAGTCAGGGGTGAGGATCACTGTCCTCATTCACATATCAGACTCAGAAAACAATCCATTGGCTTTCAAAACCAGCATCACCAACCTTCATCCACCTTTCTGAAGCTGTATTTTCACGCCGGACTTGACTTCAGCATACATATTGATAACAGTGGCATTGTTTTTACAAGGGCTGTTTTACCCTAAATTTTCCCTACTCTCTTAGGAGCAGTATCTGGTGTCTAGATAGGTTAGTTTTTAAGGACTCACCAGCCCATGAGGGTATTTGATCACTGTGTTTGGGAGCTCTGCTTGTCTGGCAAATTTTATTCCCAAACTAAGCCTGATCTTGCCCAAAATCTAAAAGAGTATATGAGTTTTAAAATGCTTTGGGGAGAAAATCAAACATGTAAAATACTCATAGGCATATTATTTTGGCATTTCATGAGTACCTGATGTATATAATCACCAGTTTAGCCCTGGTAATGAATTAAGCACCAGACACCCTGTACCTCTCTGTATCCACAGTCACAAAGACTTCTTTTGATCACTGTTGAGACTTTTAGTGCCTCAGTTTCTTCATCTGCAAGTTAAGGAAAGCAGTAAAACCTACCCAATAAGGTGCCTACACAGATAGAGACAATTTATAGGGTTCTAGAGAAATGCCTGGTGCATAGTAATCATTCAATGAATATTGGCTGCTATTATTCCTATTATTGTTGTTATTGGAAAACAAGAACCAATTCTACATTCAGGAAACAATTATGCTAAAGCAAAGTGACCTGCTGTGAGACAGAGAGCAATATGTTTATGCTCCTAGCGATATGTTTAAGAACTGATCAACATTTTCCTAAGTTTTCCAGGTTTTCTCTATGAAGAATGCGTCACTTCGTCCTTGTGTGCATTTCATCTCACCTGTTTATCTTTTATTTATTTATTATTTATTTTTGTCACCCAGACTCGAGTGCAATGGTGCAAACTTGGCTCACTGTAACCTCCAACTCCCATGTTCAAGAAATACTCCTGCCTCAACTTCACGAGTAGCTGTGATTACAAGTGCACCCCACCATGCCTGGCTAGTTTTTTTATTTTTAGTAAAGACGAGGTTTTGCCTTGCTGGCCAACCTGGCCTCCAACTCCTGACCTCAGGTGATCCACCCACCTCAGTCTCCCAAAGTTCTGGGTTTATAGGCATGAACCACCATGCCCGGCCCTAGCTTTTACCTTTTCTAAATTTGGTTTAATATTGCACTGATTGACAAAATCATTCAGAAACTCCATCTTTGTCTCAAACACTAATTTTTTTGGCATCATGCTTACTAGGGAAACACAGATAATGTGTGTATCTCTGCGTCATGTTTAGCTGTACGTCAATTATTCTCTGGGATACTTTGCTATCTTCCTTTGAAAGATATCAGAGATGAATATTGTCCCAAATGAGAACTTTACAAAACAATGTCTCCCACAAGGAATATAAAGTTTGTCAACCTGGCATTTTCTTCCTTCAGTGAAATCTGCCAAAACCCACTGATGCCATCCAGCCTGTGGAGAACGCGGTGCCTCTTACCAACGTAATTAAGGAGGACATCTTCTAGCATTGGTCACCTGTATTTTTCTTACAACATGTTAATTAAAAAATTTAAAAATATATATATTTTTAGTTCTCACTTATAATTATCATTGTGTCATAAGGCACAATATTTATTTAGAAGTTATTTTTTTAGAGGCCACAGAGATTTTGGCTCTTGTTCTTAAGAAAACTTGGAAGCTGAATGGCTTTCTTCTTCTTACTAATATATGCTGAGGTTGTACATTTTTAAAAAGCTATCAATTTAATGTTTACAGCAGAAGTATTTTTGAAGTCTCCAAATTTCAAAGACCTAGACAACTTCTAATAATGTGTTGGAGACATGGTCTGGTAATACTTCTGCTAAAGAAGTTATCCCTCATCAGAGTGATGCACAGTGAAATTCACTGTCTCTGACATCTGGCCCTGCGATGGAATCTTCCTGCTAAGCCTATCTGAAATGAATATCATAGCTTTCACTGCAGTTTGTGAATTGTAATATGGATGCCGAATCTGAAGCACACTGCTGATTTGTAAACCTTGAAAAAGCAGCTAACTGATGTGTGTATAGGCCTTATCTTTCCAACTAGCTTGTAGGATGAGGACATGAATAAAATTTCATCTATAAAGAGGATATAAAGCAAAATATTGTTTCCAAGTGAATCATATTCTACTTACACACTTCCATTATACACACACAGAGGCATGTCCACACAACCACACACACACACACACACACACACACTCTCGCCCATAATCACACCAGAAATATCTCTTATGAGGCCGGGCACAGTGGCTCATGCCTGTAATCCCAACACTTTGGGAGGCCAAGGTGGGCGGATCATGAAGTCAGGAGATCGAGACCATCCTGGCCAACATGGTGAAACGCCATCTCTACTAAAATACAAAAATTTAGCCAGGCATGGTGGTATGCACCAATAGTCCCAGGTACTGGGGAGGCTGAGGCAGGGGAATCGCTTCAACCTGGGAGGCGAAGATTGCAGTGAGCTGAGATCGTGCCACTGCACTCCAGCCTGGCAACAGAGCAAGACTCCGTCTCAAAAAAAGAAAGAAAGAAAGAAAGAGAAAGAAAGAAAGAAAGTCTAATATGAAAATAAAAGAAGTATATAAACTTGTTTTTTGAAGGTAAACACATAAAGGTAGAGATTCCAAATTTGTAGGGAGGGTGCTCTGCTGAAATTGATGACTTGCCTTGGGCGCCACAGGCACCCAGGTGGCCGATGCTAAAACATGGAAACCACCATTCATTATTTACAGCCAATATCATGAGCAGATTTTTATCTAGTGGTTGTCTAGCTACTGTCTGTGTATTTTCTCTTGAAGTCTTTGAAGAGGCTGCTGGTTGTAATATCATTATTTTCAGAAAGGCTTATCATACACTAGGAAGTGTTTATGGAAGGGAACTAGAATTTGGAGGATAATTTTACAGTGAAATGTAGTAAGTCAAAGCAAGGTACTAACCAAAAAAAAAAAAAAATCACCAGTTCTTTTTCTTTACTTGTAACCACCAAAATAAAAAAATTCAACTTGTCCATGTCCTAAGTAGATATTTATTGGTTTATGAATCAGAGTAATTTGGATTCTAGCCGTGTTTGTAACTGCATCTGGATCTCTTCAATGGTCATAGAAATGTTAATATTCTTAGTAAGCTTAGGTGACTTTCATTCATTGGTTTAATTGAGATTTCAAATATGTGTATGAATATGAGTGTGTACAAGTTTTGAAATAAGCCATTTCTAGTTTTAACATTGGCCTATAACTAGGACTAGTGGATCCCATGCAATGACTGGAGTTAACTAGGTTGCAGCTTTGTTCACTTATTCTCCTGCAGTGCCACCTTTTGGCTAGAAGTATATTGAAAACATAGAAGTCTTTTAGCAGAAAGCATGCAATTAGCCACAATCAACAAACATTGATTATAGCCCATACTGCAGGCTGATGGGCTCAGAAATACAGTGGGCAGAACCAGCACAACCAGCCTTCATAAAGTGACCATCCAGCAAGGAAAGACAGACATTAACCAAATGTGTATAAATAATGAAGAAAATAATACATGTATGCAAGGAACTATGAAGAAGTATTGGGCCTTAGGGAGAGTACAAATGGAGAACCCAACCTCCTCTGGGGGAGGCACAGGAGGACAGATCCTTTGAAAAGGCAGTGTGTGGGTGTGTGACACATTTTAAGGGTGAGTGTGGATTCACCAGAATGTAAGCTCCAAGGGGGAGGGACTTTGTTGTTCATGGCTGTATCCCCAGGCCGTAAAACAGCATGGGGCCCATAGTACAGACCGCGTAATATTTCTTGAATGAATAAAGGAGTTACCTAGGTGAGAAGAGAAGAAATAATGTTCTCAGGCAGAAAGAACAGAAGACATCCCAGAGGCGGCAGAGAGTACTATGTGTTAAAGGATTTAAGAGCAGTTCACAGTAAATTTCCATATTCCATCAGCTAGGCGTCCCACACAGCTTAAACAGTTTGCCAGGTCATATGGTTTCCAATTTATAGGCTACTCTATTTTCCATTAAATTGGAACAGTAGTAAACATTTAATACAAGCAAAATAACAGACACAGGCAGAACATAGATCACAGGAATAAGGACCGTCGCACAGGAAACCTGGAGCTCGCCGTCCTTAGTGTCTTGTCTTCATGCTGCTGTTCGCGTCAATGACTTGGGTCATTTCAGCTCTGGCAACCTCTTGCTGAAATGTTGCTAAATAAATTGCTTGACCTCTCTGGGTTTTGTGGGTTTCCCCACTTTGGAGTTTTTGTGTGCTCAATCTGCTTTCTTTAAAATCTCTATACAGGCAGAGCAAATGTGTATGTGCCCTCTGGGCCTGCAGCAATACTGTAGCCAGTGAGATGCAGTTTCTCAGGCCAAGAGCACATTCCTCTGATCCACTTACTCCTCCATAGACGGAGGGCATTGCGGGCATGAGCAAACGCTCAGCCACACTCCCCAAACGGGAAAGCAGACCTTTAGGGTCAACTTCCTGACTCTGAAAAGCTTTTTTCCGTGGATCAGTGTGACACTTCCTCTGACTTGCCCAATGATAAGATCAACATCATGAGTTCATCTAAGATTCTTTTAGGTCCTTCACACAAGAGTTTTGCTTGTTTGTATTGGGATGTGAGGACATGGCTCCTGTATTACAGTTCTCTAGGGGGACAGAACTAATAGGGTAGATGTATATATAAAGGGAAGTTTATTAAGGAGTATTGAATCACACAATCACATGGTGAGGTCTGCAATAGGCTGTCTGAAAGCTGAGGAGCGAGAAGGCCAGTCCAAGTCCCAAAGCCTCAAAAGTAGGGAAGCCAGCAGTGTAGCCTTCAGTCTGTGGTGGCGGGTCCCAGAGTCCCAAAGCTGAAGAACATGGAGTCCGATGTTCTAGGGCAGGAAGCATTCAGCATGGGAGAAAAATATAGCCCAGGAGTCTTTCCATGTTCCTCTGCCTGCTTTTATTCTTCCTGCACTGGCAGCTGATTAGGTGGTGCCCACCCAGATTGAGGGTGGATCTGCCTCTCCCAGTCCACTGACTCAAATGTTACTCTCCTTTGACAACACCCTCACAGACATGCCAGGGAACAATACTTTGCATCCTTCAATCCAATCAAGTTGACATCGCAGTCCCCTAACTAAAATAAGCAGAAAACACCAGAGTCCTTCCCCTCAAGTGAGAAGCAAAACCTCCGGAATCAAAATCCCTCCATGAGGTGAGGTCCCTGTGTCCCCTTGCCCGGGTTATCACTGTCACTGGATTCCTTCCCTCTTTCTGATGAAGGAGAAAATGAGTTTTCTTGTATTCTGCTAATACAGCTGAGAAAAGCAAGCCTTTTAACAAACAAAACGTGCCACAAAATTAGAGGTGAATGAACCCCAGTTGTATAAAATATCTTTTCCAAAATTCAAGTTTCTGATGTTATACATCTCAAAACAGTGACAACTCTTTGAGGTTCCATAAGATAACTTCTCTCCCACCTCAGACGAGTCTAGGGCCAGTTACAAAATTAGTGAGCTCCAGTGCAAAACGAAAATGTGGGGTCCTCATTCAAAAGACAGGAAAAAAGTGCTGCTCAGAGTCCTTAAATGTAAAGCTTTCCCCTTTCTTCTACAGTCTCTCTCTCAAATTGCCATAGCACTTTATTTTGCCATTTAATGTTCTAAGTGAATGAGAGTTAAAATTATTTAAATTATTAGCATAATTTAACCAAAAATATTTATATTCTACAATGACAGTTTTAAATGCAAATGTAAGAGCATTCAACTCATATGCAGCATTGTGGAAATCCACCGCTTGTATTGTGTAGCTCATACAGGCATATGCATTTTGTTCTTAGGAAAACAGTTGACAGACTGCATGGAACAAACTCAACTCTCTTTATTTCACTTCTCTATATACTCACATCCTTCCAATGTTCTCTGCCTCTGGATACTGATGAGTAAGAGTGGGCTGACAGGGAAAGGAACTAGGGGTGTCCTTTCTCCCTTTTCCTTGCATGTCATCATTTTCAGCATAAGTGGCTGGCTAACACTTACACTGTTAGGAACAGGAGTAAGAAAGGATATGAGGAGACCAGGTGCGTTCAGGACGGTATGGCCATGTGCAGGTACCTAATGTCACATGCACCCTGAAAAGATGTACAACTGTTGTATACCAACTTTTGAAAAGAAAGTATATGATAGGTTTCTTTGATCATCAGTGGTTCTTAGAATGCCATTGTCCTCTTTATGCATTTGAAGAGATTCTTGTTCAAAGGGAAAACATGGTGTCCCAGGGCTATCACTACTGCTCCCCATCTCACTCAGTCACAAGTAATATGCTTACCTTGAACTTGCAGGCATTGGGGCTCCACAATAGCTCTGTGCTTACCTGCATCTAGAAGCCAAATGCAGATGACGCAGCAAGAGCACCACATGTGCATACTGCATGTGCGCCTCTGCATCTGTGCACGCCCCATTGTCCTACGGACTTCGCTTGCAAAACAGAAGTTCAAAGGTAAAATTATTCAGATTTTCAGGCCAGGAAGAGCAGAGCAGTAAAGTAAGTGCAGCGTCCTCTGAGTCATGGTCCTGTGTGACTTGCCAGGCTACAAGCCATAAAGTCAGCCCTGGAGGAGGAGGTGGCCTTCCCCCGGTACCCAGGAAGCCTTTCTTGCTCCAGCTGTGTGTTGAGCGGCGACCTCTGTGTAGATTCACCTGGACATCTAGCTGGATTCCAAGAAGAGTTCCAAACACTCATGTAATTAAAACCTAGCACAGTACAATTGCCTGTACCCCTTAGAATCCAACTATGCAATTCCAGGTTCCACTCTAAATAACCTGTCAAGATAAATATGTGTGTGTCAGGTCTTTCCTGGTAACATGCCTGGCCCCTAGAAAATTATATCCTCCTGGTCCCTATTTATGTCCCTCACCCCAGAAACTCCTCATCTTCCACAACACACACCTATAAAAAGCTAGATTTGCACAAACTGTCCAGAAAATTTCCAATATCCTCACATTTTAAACATTCAAGAACAAAAATAAGCATATGCTAAGAATTACCATCGTGATTATATACACTCAAATTTTAACAGAAACAACAGATTGAGGATAATGTTCACGACAATGTTGTAGTTGCTATCCTTATTGTTTAAATAATTCATGAATTTTACCTAAGAGAAAAATAAACTAACACATGAAAAGATAACTTCACTAAAAGATAAAATTAGAAAAATTAAACCTAAAATTAAGTACAACTTTTCACTCATGAAATGGTTTATTAGCAACTTTAAAATGTCATAATCAATGTTGGCAAAATTATGGTGACATGGAAGCACTTATCTATTGTTGCATCTAAAGTATATTTGAAGATTCCTCTTATAAAGACGTGGGAAAATATGTCCCAAATAAACTCTACAAATTTATCTAAAGGACTAATCCAAAGTAGGGAAGAAATTTTAGTCATAACATGTTCACTAAAACATTTTTGATAGTAGTGGAAAAATTACAAATAACCTGACTATCTAGAATTTAGGAAATGGATTAATGAATGTCACTTATAGTTTATTCATAGTGTAGTATTAACTATTTTAATTGTAAAAAACAAATCAGTAGCAAGGTGTTTCTGATAAATAAGGTTAAAAAATTTTACCTAAGCGGCCGGGTGTGGTAGCTCACACCTCTAATCCCAGCAATTTGAGAGGCCTGAAGCGGGTGAATCATGAAGTCAGGAGATGGAGACCATCCTGGGCCAACATGGTGAAACACCGTCTCCACGAAAAATACAAAAATTAGCTGGGTGTCTAGGTGCTTGCCTGCAGTCCCAGCTACTCGGGAGGCTGAGGCAGGAGAATCAATTGAACCCAGGAGGCAGAGATTGCAGTGAACCAAGATCACATCACTGCACTCCAGCCTGGCAACACAGCAAGGCTCCATGAAAAAAAAAAAAAATTCTACCTAAGCTATGATTACATTATAGAAAATGAAGTAGGCTGAACCAATTATTACAGTGAATGGTGGATTTTAGCATTTTCACCCTTTATTTCCCCTTGGCTTATGGCAACATTTTATAGCATTTCCTGGGCAATCACCATTTTTGTATGTGAGTAAGTTCCTATACCATTGAATTTTCTCGTAGTAGTTACATGATGATGCTGATTCATAATTATGGATAAGCAAGCCAATTTCACATCTAGGATTGATGTAAAAATAAAATGAGACATTTGAACCTATATTACCCGCACACTATGAAATATTACACAAACCAATATAATATTATCGTTACTATAATAATTAATGTTTTTATTTTTAAACTATCAACTTTGAGGAGAATTCTCCAATCAATAACACGTATTGTGCATATTTTTCCCCATGAGCTTTAATTCCATTTGTTTCGTGCACTAGGTGGGCAGATGTTATTAGATTCGACAATTTGGTAGAAGCTTGGATGCAAGGAGAGTTGCCTTTGGGACATTTCTTTTCTCTGTGGAGTGGACGATGAGCTGCATAAGATAATCACTAAGGCACATTGACATTAGTGATTTCACAAAGAGATTTCCATTCAGAATGGAAAAGTGGCACAGCTGAGCAAACAAAGCTGTGAGCCAAAGTCTCAGAAGGTGTGGGAGGGTGCTTGCCTCCGTGGCTCCCTTGCAGAGGGATATGGAAACACTCTGAACTAAGCATCTATAAACTCTGAGCATTAATATGAATAACTCTTACTTCTCAGGGTGGTTAGAAAGATCATGTGCCCTATATGTTACATAGCTTTGTGTAACTGTCAGCATGACACTTAGAGACTTTGTGAGAAATGCTCTCTATACTTTCTGGATCACACACGCATATCAGAAAAAGCTCCAACAAACAAGTAATTATATACTTGTAAGTTATAAATTGTAGATATATAAGATTACATGTTACCTATACTTGGTAATAGTTATATATATTATATGTTTATAATATAGGGTGTGATATATATACACACATATGAGTATATATATATATATAAAATAGTGAGATACATAAATATAACATATATACATATATATGTATATATATCATTATTATTATCTAATAAATCAAAGCACACCACACACAGGCAAGGATCATAATTAAATAAGACATATTTCAAATATGTCTTGATAGTATTGACATTTCTAATTCTTGTTAGATATGATGAAATGATCATTGCTTTTATGGAAAACCTGCTATCGTGGCCTAACCAAATATGAATGAGCTTTCCTCAAGGGCCAGGTGTGCAGAGTTGGGCCATCCTAGGCTGGCACAGCAGCACTAGAACACCCCCGGCACCTCAAGCTGCTCTAGTCCCTGTATCCTGTCATCGTGAACCACTGACATTCTTCCTCATGATGGCTTTCATGTGTGCCAGATGGCAGCTGCACCTCTAGACCCAAGCCTACTTTCCAAGCTGGAAGAGAACAGTGACAAGAGAGCAGAATATTCACTGAGTGCTTCGAACGTTCCAGTTACATTTTGAGGAGATTGTTAAGAGGTTAAAAGATTGCCTCCAAACTACCTTTTGCCTCATTCCCAACCAATGTGGGACTGAGTTGCATGGAGGTCTATGAATTGCTCTAGGTCTCACAGAGAGTGTGGGGAGAGTTAGATCCAGCAGCTAGGCGGGCAGACCCTGGTCTGAGGTCCTTTCTACTGCCCACAGCAGCCCAAGACAGCAGGCTGATAGGTGCCAAGTGCAGCACCACATGCCTTCTTCAGGGGTCCTGGGCTGTGCTCCTATCCCTCGGCACCCATGTCCTGGCTGAGACTAACTTTAAGCTCCACCCTGACATACATTTACAGAGCACTGTAATTACAGTGATTCTTGAAAGCAGGACTTTAAAGGGACTATAGAAAGCGTTAAGAATGACTGGGAGATGAGAATGCTCACTACCTAATCCCTTAGCACAAGATGAGTGCACCTGCCACAGTGTCATTCAACCTCATTAACCTCCTTCAGTTTCTCAGTACATGAAATCAGTGAGGTTAGGGAAGCTAGTTCTTATCCTCTATAGTAAAAAAGAAATCTGAGTGTATGAGTGGTGGGGAGGCATTATATGTTTAAATCCCATCCTGTGCACTCAGGACCTGTCCTAGCTAAGGTGGGTTACCTAACATTTTGTATTTTTGTTTTCCTTAAAATAAAGAAGATAAAATGTGAACAGAAAAAATGGTGAAGTTGTTATCGCAAGGATAGGCCACTTGGGTAAAGGACTTTGGGAAAGGGAGAAGGCAAGTCATTTAATCATTTTCCCAGAAGTGTGGAAGTTAAGCAAAATGCAGTGACCCTAATGATGATACGTTGCATTTATCTGGCTCCTTTCTCTTAAGAGCACAGAGTGGTTCTCAGACATTACCTTGTGAATTTGCAAATCATTCCTGGGAGTTAAATAGCAATGAAGCCATACAAAGTTTCTAGCTTACCACTTTACTAAGAACCAGAAGTTGGAATATCCTCTCCATAAAAGTTGGCATCTTCTGTGCAAACATAAACTACTATATTACTCAAGTCATATTTAGGGAACATTAATTTGCAGATTCTTGCTATCTTTAAAATAACACATACCTTCCAGAAAGTAAGTTGTTGTAATAAAAGTCTTTCTTGATTTCTTGACAAATGAAAGTATTTACGGAGTTTCACACTCAGAAGAGAAATGGACAAACTGAAATTTAAACGTTTTCATCAATTTAGCGTAATAAATGTGAGATTTATCCCCCAGCACATGGCAATGATTGGAGTATGATTGCACATTTAGAACTAAGCTATAAAATCAACATAAAGCTGGTGAAGTCAGAATGCAAAGTCACCTTAAGTACAGAAAATAAGGCACAAGCCAACATGGTCTGACTATTCCCATTTAAGATATTAACAGATGTAAAGAAATAATATGCCAATGAAAAAGAAAAGTATGGGAAGTGGGAAGGAGTATTTGCCAGTGATCAAACAAACACTGTGCAACAGAAAAGGAGACTTGATCGATAAGTTGCCAATATTTTATCCCATTAGCAAGGCAGTTCCTAGAGAAAATGTGTCCCTTGACAGGCATCCATAGGCATAGAGATAAGGTGGTAAGCAGGAGGTTCCTGGGCCTATAGAGTTTGGGAAATGGATCCCCAGCTGGGGGATCAGCTCAGACAGAAAGAAATGCAATATCTGGAAGAACGATGAACCCTGCCAGCCTTATTCAGGTTCCCTAAAAGCAGGTCCTGAGTGGGGCTTCTTATATAAGTGATTGGTGGAAGAGCTCAGGAGGAGAGGGATGAGGGAGGCAGGGTAGCAGGGGAAGAAAGCTAAATAGGGATGTGGAGTGTGATGGAGATGAAAGCCTCTGTATAGTCACAGAGAGCACCTGGAAATGCAAAAGGCGTTACAGAGATGGCCACACTTTGAGAAAAGAGGCAGGCTTTTGTGCCCCTTTGTCAGTCAGTTATTGGTCAAGAGCTGCCCAGGGTATGGGGTGCAGTCATAACCTTTCTGGAGAGGTCCCCCCTCAATGCAACCAAGCACCATGCTCTCAGAAGGGCAGCTGTGACCACAATCATTCAGTGCTCATCGTATGCCTGGGAAAGGCACAAAGGTGAGAACCAAGAACTTTTACGAGGTTGGCTTTTTGTTCTGTTCAGTGACCAGACAACTTAAAACATTGATGATTTCTCCCAGAACATACATTTCAGGGAAGTCTTTCCTCATCCAAATGCATTCCCTTGTCTTTTAAGCTACCTGTAAACAAACTAATACACAAAAATAATAAATTAACTGATCCTGTGAAACAAGATGTTCAATAGAAGCTATGAAAGTCCCTCTATTCTCCAAGTAGAATGGCTGAGCTATTCCTTTTCCTCCTGTCCACTTGCCTAAATGCTTTTCTTCAGCTTATCCAACAATTCTCATGAGCATTTACTGCATTTCAGGCACAGCTCTTGGCTCTGGGCATGTTGGTAAATAATGGAGCCATGGCACCTGCCCTCATATCCAGTCTAGTGTAGGACCTTTAAGAACTCAGCCCCAGCTGGCATAGGGTTCCAGGCCCCACAACAGAAAGTGCTGGGCCACAAAGCCAGGGTTTTCTCTCCTGCAGATGACTGCACCTTTTGAGAATCCTTCGCCCAATGTAGGCAAGGTCTTCCATTACGTCTGCTGTGCAGCACTTGCAAGACTTAGACAGATATGTGGGCTGGGCCATTCTGATTGAATGTGTTGCAGCAAATCCTGTTTCACAGCCAATCACAATCACAGGGTGGCCCAAATGCGGTTTGACAACCCTTCCTTGCAGAGTAGTCATAGATCCAGGCCAAAGACAACAAGCATTTACTTCTAATGTACTTTCTATATTAAAAAGGATTAGAAGTGTGCACTGATATTGGCTGAATACCTTGGACATGTAGCTGGGCAAATGGTTCTGATTTCACTTCACATGAAAACATCAAGTTCTTCTTTCCTTTTCTTTTTTTCTTAAGGCTTCACACATCTGGTTTCTCTTCCCAGAGAGCTCTTTCTTCCTGTCTTCTTCTCATTCTTCTATCTCACCTTTAGGTCACCAGCTGGCTTTGTGACCCAACACTGTCTATAGGGGGTCTGGAATGCAGCACCAGGTGGGGCCAAGAGAATTCTTTTCCAACAGCACAACTGAACTTTTAGCTTCCCTTCCCTCCCCTCCTCCTCCCATTGTTACATTTCTCAGTGTCCTTCTCATGTTCCTCATAACACTTAAATGACTATTTTAAATTTTGTGTGTGTTTATTCATTTCTGTCACCACAGACTGAAAGCCCCATGCGTTTTGTTCATTATTCAGATGTAATTTTTAGCAGAGTACCTGACATAGAAAACACACTTGCTAAATATGTAGGAAGTAGTGTGGGGTGGGGTAAGAGTGTGGGGTCTGGAGTGAGTTAGCCTGGGTTTGAATCCTGGCCTACCACATATTAGCTATGTGGCCTTCTATCCCTCTAAGCTTGAATTTCCTCATCAATAAAATGGAAATGTGCATAGTACTTCTATTTTTGGGTTATTCTGATATTTAACTGCATTTCTTCGTGTTAAGTGCTTAGATATGTACCTAACACATGGCAAGTACTTAATAAATGTAAGATAGTCTGTAGCTTGGATTTAGAGGTAAAATATGTAGAGCTCTGTGAAATGGTGTGATAGATAGGAATAGCTACAGTAAAAGGAAGCCACTGAATCAGAATGACAACTGTACAGATTCACTGTTATTCTGAAGCTCTCCAAGCTTGTTTTGTTTGCACTTCAATGATCCAGTTCCACCCTGCTGGGAAGTGAAAACGGGAACTCTTGGAGTTCTCGGGTGCGCCCCCTGCTGGCCGCACTGCAGGGTGCAGCGAGGCAGCCGCAGGCACACCGCGGGCCCCACGGAGCAGGGGCTTGTTCACCGCTTCCAGCAAACAGCCTGGACGTCACTAACGCACGTTTAAGGCATCACTAACTCCCTGGAGGCTCAGCACTCCTTGGATGCGGACACCCACTTATGTTCACCCTAAACGCCAACCGCAAGAAAAGACACCGATAAGCACAGACACAAAGGAAACAAGTCTTTGCAAATGGGAAAAGGAAAGACTAAGGGAAATGACTTATTTTAGTAATCCACAAAGAAATGACATTTATCGGTGACACATACACACAAATATTCCAGCCCACAAGACACTAATCATCCAGGAAATCAAAATAGGCTCAAATTAGATGTCTACAAAGGAGAAAACAAAACGCGAGAATTTGCCCACACTAAAATTGTTAAACTCATTTGCTTAGACGGATCATTTTGTCTTCATGAATGACTTTTCTATGCTTATGTATGGGCAGACTTCAGATTCTTGATTTGAGAAGGAGTATTTGTAAATTTAAAAAACACTGGTGGAATTTAAACAAAGTCCCTTGGATGAGACATAATTTTGATTGCTCTGACGAACGCCTGCGTCTGAGCATGCCAAGTCACCAGAGTCATCCTGTGGAGGCCTTTTGTGCAGAGCAGGTGAAACGCCAGTGCTCACTGAGGAGACTCCTCAAAGCCATGTGCACAGGGATCCCCCACAAAGACTCATCAAGAACGGCGGGGCGGGGCGGGGCGGGTGGAGGTGAGTGTAGACGTGTTCCTCTCATAGCTTTACTTTTTATTTTTTGGAGGCAAAGTCTTGCTGTGTCACCCTGGCTGCAGCGATCTTGGCTCACCGCAACCTCTGCCTCCCAGGCTCAAGCAATTCTCCTGCGTTAGCCTCCTGAGTAGCTGAGATCATAGGCAGGCACCACCACTGCCTGGTCAATTTCTGTATTTTTAGTAGAGACAGGGTTTCAGCATGTTGGCCAGGCTGGTCTCAAACTCCTGATCTCAAATGATCCACCTGCCTTGACCACCCAAAGTGCTGGGATTACAGTCGTGAGCCACTGCACTTGGCCTTTTTTTTTTTTAAATGTCCATTTCATCATTCTTCCTGAAAGGAGACACTGACCCTAGTAGGCTAGCAGCTCAGCTGGAGCAGAGGAAATAGAGACTAACTAGATGAGCTGTGGGCAGCTTGGAGTAGAGTGCTCCCAGCACACAGGTTAATTAGAGATCCTTGGGGAAAACTGCAAGGTTGACCTTGTCTCTGTTCCATCTCTCTAACTTTTGGCCTCCTTACCTGTTCCCCTCACACCCTCTCTGCCTCCTCTTCCCATCCCACATACTTGCTTATTCTGCAGAATGATCCATTCCACAGTCACCTGTATATTCCTTCCAAAATTCTTCTCCTTTATTAAATAAGAAAGAAAAAGCCATATCTCTAAATCAGAATCAGGAAGCTGCACCCCATGGGTCAAATCTAGTCTGCTGACTGCTTTTATCAAGAAAGTTTTACTGGGACACTACCATGCTCATTCGTTGACATGTTGTCTGTGGTTGCCTTTTTGTTCAGATGGTAGCGTTGAGTAGCTATTTCAACAGAGACTGTATGGCCCACAAAGCCTAACACATTTATCTTGCCCTTTACAGAAAGTGTCAACCCGCTCCTGATCTCTCTGGTCTCCCCTGTGTTTAATGGCTGATGTCTATCCTGGTATAGTTCTCTTTCTCACTAGATTCTAGATAGTATACCTAGCTATCTCACCAGATCAAAACAGTTGAAGGCAGGGTGAGTTTTCTTTTATCTTTTCATTTCTGCCATACCAGTGACATTGCTTAATAAATATGTCATGGAATCAAAATGATCAAGTCTGCAAAGGGTTCCAATCTACTGTGTCCCAACTCTTTACCAAGCACTGTATAGGGACTGAGAATACCAAGATCAGTGGGCTCTCAGTCTCTGCTCTGGATAGATTCATAGATTAACAACTAACTCAGATGAGCTCCTTGAAAAGAAGACAGGGCAGGCCAAACTGAGGGAACAATGTGTACAAGGAAACAGGAGCAGGAAGGAATTTGGTAATATTAGAGAATTTCAGGTTGATTAAAATGACTGGATTACCAGCGGAGGGAAGAGGCAGATGGGGAGTCAAAAGTCAGTGAGAGAAGTGTGGATGCTGTGAGTAGCACTATCTGTCCTTGAGATTTACTACTCCTCTCTCAGCTAAAGATACAAAGAACTGAGTCATGCTTTAATTGGTGAAATAGAAAAAGAAGAGGAGGAAGACAAACAAAACATTTGTGCAAAGAAATTCTCAAATGTCTTTGGACCCTCCTATGCTGGGCCTATGGAAATATGCTGACTCTGAATTCCTATTTACTACAAGGAAATAAGGAGATCTCTGTTGCAGATCCCAAACTCTGGAGGCGATCAATAATATCCTAGGCAGCTGGACTTATACCCTAAGGGGCAGTGAGTGGCTTTCATTCCCACGATGATCACGGTGACAATGATAATAACCCCTACCATTTATTTAGCACTATGTGCAGATCCCACGCTGAGTGCTTTACACAACTTTGAATTTACTTAATCATTATAAGTAACATGACATAAGAATTATCCTAATTTTATAGTCAATGAAAGAAGCAAATGAAGTGCTTTTGCTGCTTCCAAAAAAAAAAAAAAAAGTCCTTGAGCCACACATACATTAAGGAGGAGAGCTGGTGTTGGAACTGAGATGTACATAATTTGAAACTCCCAGCCATCCACACTAACAACCCAGATCCTCCTAAGCTAAGCGGTTACTACCTGTTTCTTATGTCCAACCTGTAATAACCTCTCAGACTGTTCGCTTGGCTCTTCTTTTCGGGGTATGTTGTAGGGTTCAACTGGTTAAACCCCCTTGTAGTGGTACAGGATCACAAAACTTGTTCTGGTCAATGAGTTGTGAATAGAAGTTTAATAAGAGTGATGTGTGCCACTGCTTGGCAGGGCATTGAATCGCTAGTGTGAGCACATAGGTAGCTCTCCTTCCTTCTTGCATGGTGATCAGTCATGTGCTTGATGGTGGCTACTTCATCAGACTGTTCACCTAAGAGACGAGAAAGTGCAAAGACTCCTGTTGGTCCGTATTGGACTCATCATATGTATAAAAAAAGAGATGAATGTTTGCTGTTTAAATAAAACCACAAAGACTTGAGGTTGTTTGTCACCATAGCATAACTTAGTCTATCTTGATATAATAACAAAGCCCCTCAAAAACATGAAGCAGCATCTCAGGTGCTTGCCAGTAGGCAATTAGAAAATTGTTATCAAAGACTAGATGAAGTCTAGCCATGCTGTGCATTGGTGAACCAGTCATTAAAACAATAATGAACCTAATCACCTTTTAGCTTCAGACACCTAGAAATATTTCTGTGCAATATTAACAACAAAAACAGATTAGATAAAAGAAATTGCTAGGCTTCTCTTTTCAGCCACAGTGGAATCAGTGGGACCAGAAATCCCCTCCTGTTATAAACAATCAAACAACTGAATAGAAGGCATTAAATAACTGTGCAGGACTGAAATAAGGAAACAAATTAAGTCAGTCTTATGATTACCCTAGATTTTTCCTGGTGACACCTTCCAGACAGCTATAGAGGGAGGAGCATTCTAGGGAGAAAAAGCAGTTCAGAGAGGATGAGGTGACTAGATTTGTGGAAACAGAGAACTGGAAAGCAGGTCTCCAAGAATAGAAAACTCCAGAAATATGTGTGGATTTGAGTCTCTTGTCAAATACTAGCTTCACAGGCAGAAGATGAAACTTTGTGAGGTTGGATGAAGTACTGCTATGAAGACGTGAGCTAGGAAATTCCCAGAGCTGTTGCAAGACTGGGAGACATTTAAGTTCTGGTCAAGCCACAGTGGAGAGTCCCTGAACACTCAGGGCATTCAGTAGGGAATCCAGAATGGTCATGACTTTACAATAAGACTCTCCTATACCATAGTAAAAGCTGCTCTAAAGCTGTACAAAGCTCAAGCATAAACCTCCAAGAAACCAAGTTTATCCTTAAGTAACTTATCTATCTGAAAGAACAAAGTTTAACACTTTTGGAAAGAAAACAAAAATGCAAAACAAAATCCAGCACTCCACAAAATAATTCAATGTGCATTAAAAATTACTACATACACAAGCAACAGAAAATGACACAATACTGGGAAAAACCAGTAGAAATAGACCCAGATATGAAAGTGACGATATTAGAGTACACATGGACTTTATTTTTCTGACACATTGTAATTGTATGTATTCATGGGTACAGTTTGATATTTCCATATCCGTATGTTGTATAATGACCAAATCAGGGTATTTAGCATATCTATCACCTTATGCATTTATCATTTTTTTTGTGGTGAGAAGGTTCAAAAGCCTCTCTTCTAGCAATTTTGTAATATATTTTGTAATACCTTACTTTTAACCATTGTCACCCTAAGTTCAATAAAACACCGAACTTATCCTTTCTAATTGTAACTTAGTACCTGTGACCAAACTCTCCCCTTCCTCCTCTCCCCTTTCCCTTTCCCAGTGTCTAGTAATCATTGTTATATTTTCTGTTTTTATGATACCTAGATATGGACTTTAAAACGACTACTTAAGCATACTGTTTTTCAATCAGGTGATTCAATCAAGTGATTAGATCAGTAATCAAAAACTTCTCAAAGAAAAGTCAGGTTCAATGGCTTCACTGGTGAATTCTACCAAAGAAAGAAGAATTAACATCAATGATTTCCCAACTTTTCCAGAAAAGTTAAGAGAAGGGAACACTTCCTAGCTTATTCTATAATGCCAGTATTACCCTGACACAAAAGCCAGCCAAACACACCACAAGAAAACATAATTCTAGCAAACTGAATACAACAGCATACTAAAGGAATTATACATCTCCCAGTAGGATTTAGCCCACAAATGCAAGGTTCGTTCAACATACGATAATCAATCTATATAATACACCATATCAATTAAATAAAGGACAAAAACCACTCTATTGTATTGGATTCAGAGATAGTATCTGACAAAATCCAATAAGCTTTTATGATAAAAATATGGAAAAAACAGGAATTGAAAAAAATTTCCTCAGCATGATAAAGTACTCTATGAAAATTTCACACCCAACATCATTCTTCGTGGCAAAAGACTGAACACATTCTTATTACCCAGGGTCAGGAACAAGAAAGGATGCTGAATCTCACTACTTCTACTAATATTCAACGGAGATTCTAACCAAGACAATTAGAAAAGACAAAGATATAGAATACACTCAGACTGGGAAAAAAGAAGTAAAACTGTATTACAGATGACATGATCTTGTATACAGAAGTCTTAAGGAATCTACTAGAAAACTTTCAGAAGTGATAAATGACTACATCAAGGTGTCACAAATTACATTATTATACAAATTAATATATACAAAAAACAATTGTATTTTTATATACTAGCCATGAAGAAAATAACAATGAAGTTTTAAGAATACTATCTATAATAGTATCTAAAAGAATAAAACACTTAGGAAAAAATTAAGTATAAAAAAGTATTTCAGAGTTTAAATATAAAGCTTATCCTTCTCATGACATCATTGAGAGAAATTCAAGAAAGCCAAAATAAATGGAAGGTCATTCAGTGTTCATAGATTAGAAGACTTACTATTGTAAAATAGCAGTGCTCCCCACATTTATCTACAGTTTCAACAAATCCCTGTCATTAATCCCACTGCCTTTGTTGCAGAAATTGATGGGTTGAACCTAATCCAAATGGAAATACAAGAGACTTACAGTAGTCAAAACAATTTTGAAAATGAAGAGCAAAGTTGGAAGACTCACCCTTCCCAATATGAAAACATAATAGAAATCCGCAGTAATCGATCAAGTATGGTACTGGCATTACGATAGTATATAGATCAATGGAATAAAGTTGAAAGTCCAGAAATAATCTTTACATTTATGGTCAATTGATGTTGATTACTTGCAAGGGTTTTAAGGCTATTCAATAGGTGAAAAAAATAGTCTTTTCAATAAATGGTTCTGAGGCCACTGCATATTCACATGCAAAAGAGTTAAGTTGGACCTTTGTCTTACACCGTATACAAAAATTAATTCAAAATAGATTTCAATCTGAAATGTAAGAGCTAAAAACTCTAAGACTCCTTGAAGAAACATGTGTATAAATATTTGTGATCTTGAATGAAGCAACAATTTCCTAGACATGTAGCTAAAAGCAACAGCTACAGAAAATAGAAAAGTTAGATTTCCTCAAAAAAAAAAAAATCTAAGAAGACGTGCTTAAGAAAATGAACAGACATCCCACAGAAAGGGAGAAAATAATTTCAAATCATATCAGATAAGGTACTTTTACACAGAATATATAAAGAATACTTACCATTCAGTAATAAAAAAGAAATGTAATCAAATTGAAGAATGTCAACAGATCTGAATAAACATGTTTGAAAGAAGCTATGGCCAATAAGCATATGAGAAACATGGTCAACATTATTAGTAATTTGAAAAGTACAAATACACCCTTTAGGATGGCTATATTTAAAAAGACAGACAATTTAGGCCTGGTACGGTGGCTCATGCCTGTAATCCCAGCACTTTGGGAAGCCTAGGTGGGCAGATCACGAGCTCAGGAGATTGAGACCATCCTGGCCAACATGGTGAAAACCAATCTCCACTAAAAATACAAAACAAATTAGCTGGGCACGGTGGCACATGCCCATAGTCCCAGGTACTCGGGAGGCTGAGGCAGGAGCATTGCTTGAATCTGGGAGGTGGAAGTTGCAATGAGCCAAGATCACGCCACTGCACTCCAGCCCGGCAACAGAGAAAGACTCTGTCTCAAAAACAAACAAAAAAAAAAGAGACAGACAATTTAAAATGATGAGGAGCTGTGAAAAACTGTGAACTAATGCACATTGCTGTTGAAAAATGGCATAACAATGTTTTGAAAAACAGTTTGACAGTTCCTCAAATTTAAAACACAGAATCACCATAAGATCCAGCAATTTTACTCATTGGTGTATGTTCCAGAGAGTTAAAAACATACCTCCATACAAAAACTCATCCTGAATGTTCACAGCATTTTAAAATTTATATCCCAAATGTCCATCATTAGATTGGAAAAAACTCATGTGTTCATCATTTCATTAAAGCAGAAACAAAATTATACATTCATACAGCCATAAAAGAATAAAGTATTGATACATTCTCCATCATGGATGAACTCTGACAACTTTAGACTAAGAGAAAGAAGACAGGCTCAAAAGGCCACAGATAATGTACTTCTATTCTTATAAAATACCCATAATGGCGAATTCATAGGGTCAGAATGTAGATTAGTATTTCCCAGGGGTGAGGGGAAGGGATGAATGTGGATGATTGCTAATATGTGTGGGATTTCTTCTGGGATGGTGAGACATTCTAAAATCAGGTAGCGGTGGTAGTTGCATAACTTTGTGAATATACTAAAAAACCACTGAACTGTACAATTTCATAGGGCAAATTTTATGATATGTGAATTATATCTCAATTTTTAAAAAGTCACTTGACACCTTAAAGCTAAAAATATGTATTTTGGGTTAGGCAATTATGTAATTAAATTATGACATAACAATACAAATAATGGCAGGAAAATGGAAATACACTCATATAACTCATGACCTTTTATAATTTGTAAATAGTGTAATATTATTTTAAGATGGATTTTGATAAGTTAAAGATCCATATTATAACCTCTATTGCTCTAATAAAAAATAAAACATGGAGGTATGGTTAATATGCCAATAGTGGATATAAAATACAATCTTAAAAATTAATCATATTATAAAAGCTAGTTGAGAAAAGAACAAAAGCATAACAAAGAACAGACAGCAAGATGATAGAATTTAAAGTCAACCATATTGATAATTATATGTGAATAGTGTGAATTCTCATTAAAAATCATATATTGTCAGACTGAACAAAAAATGAGATCTAATTATCTGCAGTTTACATGAAATCCATTTTAAATAAGAAAACTCATACAGGCTAGCAGTGAAAGGATATAAACTTATACCATGCAAACAGCAATTAAAAGGAAGGACCAGGCAACTTAGAACAAGGAATGTTGCCAAGGATAAAGAGGTACATTTACTAATGATAAAAGGATTAATACATCAAGAAGACAAAATATAAGAATATGTATGCCGCTATTACAGAGCATCAAAATGCGTAAAGCAAAAATAAAAGGAAAAATAGGAAAGCCACAGTTATAGTTAGAGATATTAACATTACCTTTCAGTAATCAACGGAACAAGTTTTCAAAAAATCGGTAAGGATATGAGAGACTTGTAAAATACTATAGACTATTTGAGACTTATTGAGATTTACAGAAGGATGTAATAAGCAACTGGAGAATTCACATTTTTTTCTAGTTCACATGTAACAATCACAGATCATATTATAAGCCATAAAGTATTATTTGATATAAATATAAACAAATTGAAATCACTCAGAGTACATATTCTGATCTTAATAAATTAAAAATCATAGTAGATGTTTTGGAGAATCCCCAAATATGTTGAAATAGGCCATGGAACAAAGAAAATATACAACAGAAAATATTTGTAATTGAATGAAAATAAAGATACAACATACCAAAACATTGTGAAATGCAACTAAAGTTTAGCTTAAGAGAAACTATATAGCTTGAGATATATACTAGGAAAATAAGAAGATCTAGAATCAGCCATCTAAGTGTCCATTTTAAGAAGCTGGAAATAAAAGAGCAAATTAACTCAAAGATGGCAGATGGGAAGCAAATAAGTATAAGAGCAGAAATCAATGAAGTAGAAAAATATAAGTAGTTATGTACTCAGTGCTGCTGCTTTAAAATATTTTTTAAAACAGAAGAAACCTCTAATTAGGCTGAAAAGAAAGAAGAGCAAGTGAGCAAGAGAGGAAAAGAGAGAGACACAAATTATAAATATTGAGAAGAAAGAGAGAAATCACAACAAATATATGGAAATCAAAAACAAATTCAGAGAATAAAATAAAGAATCTTATGCCAAAAATTTGACAATTTAGAAAAAAAGGACAAGTTTTAAAAAAAATTCAAAATTGTCCAGACTCAGGAAGAAATTGAAAACCTGAATTATTCCATGTTCATTACAAAATTTTGTTTTAATTAAAAACCTTCCCACAAAGAAAACTATATTTCTAGATAGTATTATTGGCAAATCTATAAAACATTTAAGGAAGAAATCATACCTAGTCTATGTGTTTCCTTTAAAAAAAAAATAGAGAAAAAGGGATCACTTTTCCAGTGATTTTGTGAGGCCAATATTATCATAACAGCAAAGTCAACAACATTATCAAGAAAGAAAACTGCAGATTAATGTTCCCAGGGAATGTGGGTTAAAATTCTTAGCAAAATATTAAATCTAGCAATATAGAAAGATAATAATAACTCAAAAGCCAATGGTGTTTATTTCCAGATTGCAGGATGCTTCAAATTTGAAAATCTATCAGTATAATCCACCATAGAATAAACAAAAAAACAAACAAAAATCCTATCACTATCTCAATAGATGTAGAAAAAGTGTTTGACAAAATTCAACATACAGGCTGGGGCAGGCAAGTTCTGGAACATGAATTGCATTGCTGAGTTGTTCTCCCTTGAGGAAAGAGGCTGTAGATGTGTCCTATCAGGAAAGGACAAAGGGCAGTTCCCTGGAGAAGGCAGAGCAGCAAGACCAAGTGGGTGATGGGGGCCCCAGCCCAATAAAGATTGTCTGTAGTGGTACCACAGCATCTAATGTAGTTCAATAGAAACCTTCAACAGCAGATGAAGGATAGTTTAGGATATTTCACACTCAATGATGGCAGCTTCTTTACACAAAACAGATGCTTTATAGTTCCCTACAGCCAAAAAGTCTACTTAAGTTGGCTGCAGGCAGGAATTATCAATGCTGACTGTGGTCCCAGAGGAGAGCAGCCACCCCTCTGTCTCTGGCCCCACAAATTCTGCTGCTCCTCTCATTCCCCAGGATGCACTATGTCCAAAGAAGCCAGCTAGGAATTTGCTAACCATAGCTTCCTGGTTTCTCTTCTGCTATTTGTGCTTCCTGATTTTGGTATTGCCAATCCTCGTTAGGAAAAAAACACTTTGGAGCTATTAAAAGAAATGAGGCTTTCTATGTACTAATCTGGAAAGATCTCCCACATAATGTTAAATGAAAAAAGGAAAGGGTGAAATATGCATATAGAATGATGCATTTTGTGTATAGAGGTGGCCCAAATAATATATTTATAATATAATAGCATATTTTCTTAAAAAATATGAAAGGGCTTGCCTATAAGAGGGTAGAGATGGTGACATGAGGTGGAAGGAACGGAGGTGAGGGGGAGAATTTTTAATGCAAGCATATCTTGGAGATAATGTGGGTTGAATTCCAGACCATCACAATAAAGTAACTATCAACTATTTTTTATCAAAAATAAAGTGAGTAACATGAACTTTTTCGGTTTCCCAATGCATACAAATCTATGTTTACACTACACTGTTTGTAGTCTATTAAGTGTATATCAGCATTACATCTAAAATACAATGTGCATATCTAATTTTAAAATACTTTATTTCTAAAAAGTGCTAATGATCATCTGAGCCTTCACTGTGTTATAAGCTTTTTACTGGTGGAGGGTCTTGCCTCAATGTTGATGGCTGCTGACTGCTCAGGGTGGTGGTTGATTAACCCTGAGCTGGCTGTGGCAATTTCTTAAAATAAAACCCTTGAAGTGTGCCACATTGATTGACTCCTCTTTTTATGAAAGATGTCTCTATAGCATGCAGTATTCTTTCACAGGATTTTATGCACAGTAGAACTTCTTTCAAAACTGAAGTCAGTCTTCTGAAACTATGTTGCTTGCTTTATCAACTAAGTTTATGGAATATTCTAAATTCTTTGTTGTCATTTTAAGAATGTTCACAAAATCTTCACCATAAATAGATTTCATCTCAAGACACTACTTTCTTTGCTCATCCACAAGAGGCAAGTGTTCATCTGTTCAAGTTTGATCATGAGATTGCAGCAATTTAGTCACCTCTTCAGGCTCCACTTGTAATTCTTGTTCTCTTCCTGTTTCTAACCCATCTGCAGTTCCTTCCTCCACTGAAGCCTTGAACCCTTCAGAGTCATCCGCAAGGGTTGGAATCAACTTTTTCCAAACTCCTGTCATGACGCTGATATTTTGACCTCCTCCTATGAGTCACTTAATTGTATCTAGAATGGTGAAATCTTTTCAGAAAGCTTTCCATTTACTTTGCCCAGATCCATAAGAGGAATTGCTATTTATGGCAGCTGTAGCCTTAGAAAATGTATTTCTTAAATAATATACTTGAAAATTATAATGACTCTTTGATCCATGGGCTACAGAATGCATATGTTGGCATGAAAACAACATTAATCTCCTTGTACATCTCCACAAGAGCTCTTAGGTGGGTAAGTAGGTGCATTGTCATAACCAGAAATATTTTGAAAAAAGTTTTTTTTTCTAAGCAGTAGCTCTCAATGGTGGGCTTAAAATATTCAGTAAATCATACCATAAACAGATGTGCTATCATCCAGGCTTTGTTGTCCAACTGATCCAGCACGGGCAGAGCAGATTTAGCATAGTTCTTAAAGGCCCTAGAATTTTCAGAATGGCAAATGGGCACTGGCTTCAATTTAAAGTCATCTGTTGCATTAGCCCCTAACCAGAGAGTCAGCTTGTCATTTGAAGCTACAAAGGCAGGCCTTGACTTCTCTCTAGCTGTGAAAGTCCTAGGTGACGTCTTTTTCCAGCAGAGGGGTATTTCACGGACATTGAATGTCTGCTGCTTAGTGTAGCCACCTTCACTGATGATCATAGCTAAATCTTTGGGATAACTTGCTGCAGCTTCTCCATCAGCACTTGCCACTTCAACTTGCACTGTTATGTTATGGAGATGGCTTCTTTCCTTAAACCTCATGAGCCGACCTCTGCTGGCTTCTAAGTTTTGTTTTGCAGCTTCCTCACCTCTCTCAGCCTTCAGAGAATTGGAGAGAATTAGGGCCTTGCTCTGGATTAGGCTTTGATAAGAAAATGTTGTGACTGGTTCCATCATCTCTCCAGGCCACTCAAACTTTTCTCATATCAGCAGTAAGACTGTATTACTTTCTTATCATTCATGTCTTCATTGAAGTAGCACTTTTTAATTTAATTTAATTATTTTAAGTTTTACTTTAAGTTCTGGGATACATGTGCAAAATGTGCAAATTTGTTACATAGGTATACATGTGCCATGATGCTTTCCTACACCCTTCAACCTGTCAACTAGGTTTTAAGCCCTGCATGCATTAGGTACTTGTCTTAATGTTGTCCCTCCCATTGTCTCCCACCCCTCAATAGGCCCTGGTGTGTGATGTTCCCCTCCCTGAGTCCATGTGTTCTCATTTAACTCCCACTTATGAGTGAGAACATGTGGTGTTTGGTTTTCTGTTCCTGTGTTAGTTTGCTGAGAATAATGGCTTCCAGTTTCACCCATGTTTCTGCAAAGAACTTGAACTCATTCTTTTTTTATGGCTGCATAGTATTCCCTGGTGCATATGTGCCACATTTTCTTTATTCAATCTATCATTGATGGGCATTTGAGTTGGTTCCAAGTATTTGCTATTGTAAATAGTAGTATATCTCATTTCCTTCAAGATCTTTCCCTCTGCATTCACAGCTTGGCTAACTGTTTGGCACAAAAGACCTAGCTTTTGACCCGTATTAGCTTTCAATATGCATCCCTCATTAAGCTTAATAATTTCTAGGTTTTGATTTAAAGTGACAGACTTGTAACTCTTCCTTTCACTTAAACACTTAGAGGCCATTGTAGGGTTATTAGTTGGCCTAACTTCAATATTGTTGTGTCTCAGGGAATAGGGCATCCTGAGGACAGGGAGAGATAGGAGAACGGCTGGTGGGTGCAGCAATCAGAACATACACAAGGCAGATAGATTAAGTTCACCATCTTATGTGGGCATGCTTCATGGCATTTAAACAATTACAATAGTAACATTAAAGACCACTGATCACAGATCACCTCACCATAAGAGATATAATAACAATGAAAATGTTTAAAGTATTGTGAGAATTACCAAAATGTGTACTACAGAGACATGAAATGAGCACATCCTATTGGTAAAACACCACCAATAGGCTTGCTTGATCGGGGGGCCACAAACTTTCACTTTTGAAAAACAAGGTATCCACAAAGCTTCAGAAAGTGAATCAAAATAAAACAAGGTGTTCTTACACATGAATTTGATATTGTTTGGATTTTTGAACTATATGAATGTATTACATAGAGTAGGTTTCAATAAGTAAAAAATTGTTAAAACTTGTATTTAAAAATTATATTTAAGATTGTATTTTAGTAAAGAATTCTAAAATAGTAAGTTCAGTTTAACAGTGGATGAGAGTATATGTACCGGTAAGTTACAAAAGAAACAAGATGTAGAACAATTAATTTAGTGTTGTACTTTTGTGAAAGAAAGAAGTGTGTGTATGTGTGTATGTGTGTTTGTGTTTGTTTATTTAAGTAAAAACAATACAGGGTGAATAACTAAAAACGAATGGTTACTTACAAGTTTTGAAAGAGAATGGATGCAGAGTATGGAATGAGAGCAAGACTTCCCTCTGTGTAACATTTTTATATAATTTTGATATGTACATAGAACATGTGATTGTTTTATATGTTTAAAGAAGTAAAATTACTTAAAAAGAGATAAAAAAGAAAATCCTAAAACTGAAAAAAAATGAACTTAACTTTATAGGAAATTCATAGATATACTGTGAAAAGAATTCTTTTAAGAAATCTTTGAATACCATACTCTAAATGCACTTCCTTCTGGGCAAAAAAAACCCCTGCACATTTCTTTCAATGTGCTATTATTAGTACCAGTCATGGTGCTGCAGTTTTGAAACTATTTTTATTTATTAAACAATAAAAATAAATATTAAACTATTACAAATCAAGAATTTTAGTGTAAGAAAAATAAGTTCACATATAAAATAAAATGATTTAAGAAAAACAGTAGTGCTAAATTTGAATTGCAAACATCAATATTAGATCATAATTTTAAAAAATGTGTATTTATAGGTCTCCACTGAAAGGGCCAAGAAGCAATAATGTCTGAGTAGCAATTAGCATACCAGTGCCATTTTTGGCTTTCTAAGAACTATTTTTCAGTAGATGAAGAAATTCAGACTCAGAAGAGAAATGGCTGCCCCAGGTCTGGGACAAAGATTGTACCAAGTAAGCTTCTGACATCTTGTCACAGAAAACAAAGGATCAGAGTATGACAGGGATTGGCTCAAATAACCCAGGAGACAGTTTGAAGGGATCGGCCTAGGTGAGCTTTGGGAATTTTGAGCATTAACAAGAACAATCACTGATTTGGATCTTGGATCAAAAAAAAAGAACACACTATAAAGACATTCTTGGAGCTTTAGGGAAAATTTGAATATGGATTGACTATTAAATTATATTTTTTAATTATAGTTTTTAAATTAGATATAATAATGCTATTATTGCAGAAGGGCCTTATCTTAGGACATACCTGCTGAACTCTTTGGAGTGAAATTTCATGATGTCTGTAATTTATTTTTAAATCCTTAAGCCAGTAAAAATTGTGCATATACACACATCAAATATATTATACATAGTATATATAATTACATATGTATACATACACAGAGACAGAGACACAGAAACAGAGGGAGAGGAAACATATGTACCTATATAATAAATGTTAAAAGTTTCTGGATATGCATGGAGGACATACAAGTGTTTATTGTATTATCTTTCGACTTTTTCTGTATAAATAAAACTTTGTGAAAAGTTTATAAAAAATTTAAGTACTAAATAATTTCAAAACAATGGAAAAATCCAATGCTTTTTCTTCAAATATGTAGAAAATGCTCAATAAAACTCTGTTGACATTAAGATAATCCTTTTAATTTAGTTATCTCCAAGGGAAAAACTGCTAATAGGATTAGATTTTCTGAGAAAATTATGCCTCATAAATACTTAGATCTTAGAAAGCCGTGAAAGTAGCTGGGTATGGTGGCTCACACCTGTTATCCCAGCACTTTGGGAGGCCAAGACTGATGGATCACAAGTTCAGGAGTTCAAGACCAGCCCGGTCAAGATGGTGAAACCCTGTCTCTCCTAAAAATAAAAAAATTAGCTGCCTGTAATCCCAGCTACTTTGGAGGCTGAGGCAGGAGAATTGCTCAAACCCGGGAGGCGGAGGTTAACGTGAGTTGAGATCGCGCCACTGCACTCCAGCCTGGCAACAGAGAGAGAATCCGTCTCAAAAAAAAAAAAAAAAAAAAAAAAGAAAGCCATGAAAGCAAAAAGACTTCTATTTTTTGAACAGTTTATGTCCTTTTGTGTATGCATTTTTAAATGACTTTAATGTTTAAGATTGTTCATATGTCTCATAGGTAAAGCTTCTGATTTTCAACACTTTAAAAATGGAAAAGCTTAAGATTATTTTAAGAGATTTTGTGAAGTTTCTGAGAACTATGCAGCAATGTTGTGACTGTGTAGCTTGGTATGCACCTAGTGTTTTGGTTTGGTAATTACAGAGCTATGGTATTTAACATCATATTTTTACAGTTTTGTAATTGTATTCTGCAGCCAAGAGGGTAAGTAGCAAACCATTTTTCATTACCCCTTTTCCCTAAGAGAAAGAATGGAACAGCAATGAAGCTATTGTATTAAATTAATATGAATCTGCAAATTCAAATGAATATAAAAAATAGATCTTTCTGGTTTTGAAAGGTCTTGCTGTAAAATGTTCACATAATTCTCCATTACACTTTTTCCTTTTCTCTTTTCCCTTTTCTCTCTCCTTTCTTTTTCCAATTCACAGCTTTCACTATTTCCTTCAAATTCCGTTTCTCTGGAGCATTTTCAAAACTGAATGGAACAGATAAAAGTGACTGAGATCGTCCCATGAAAAAATGAGGAAAAGAAACTATTTTGGGAAGATCAAAGACAAACAAGGCTCAGGACACAGCCTTCGGTCAGCACAGGTTTCTTTGCCACTTTATGCCCAGCCAGTGGGCCACCCCCTTCATCCTCTCAGTGAAAGAGCAGTCCTTTGTTCCATCTGTATTCCCACCTCTCTTTCCCTCTCCTTTTCTTTGCCTCCTTTGCTGCCCCATTGTCACTTTCAGTTCAATATCAGTATCACTGAGCTCAAATAGTACATCATGGACCCTGGAACCCTAGGCCTGCACCTCCATTCATCCCTCAAGGCCCTGGACAGACTCAGAAATTAGAGTGAGTGATCAGCCTAAGGAAGGCAGGCATGAAGAAATCTTTGAAATTAAAATGCATTGAAAAATTCCCTCTAGGTGTCCTGTGTTCTATAACAGGATTAAAGTTATTTGAAAAGTAAAGGAAACCACATAATCACACGTGTATTAAATGCAAAGCAAAAATTGCTCTGTAGATACGTTAGCAACAAAGGAAAGAGATAGAGCTCCAAAGCAATAACTAAGCTCCTACCATGAAGAGCTTTGGGAATCTCTCAGCGTCACTGTCCAAGTACAGACTCTCTTTTCATAATGTCTTACACCTGTAATAGCAACTTAAGATTTACAACCTGGACCCCAGACATAGCTTGGCAAGTGCCTCCTCATCTAGGATAGTAATATTAAGTGTCTCTTGGAATGTTTGCGTTTCTCAGGGTATGCCACTTGGTAAATTCCATGATGATTTGGCAAAGTCTATCCACCCCCTCCCTCTATAAGGCTCTCAGGATTGCCGTCTGAAGTGATTCCATATGACTCAGACCATCCCTGGCCCTGACATCTCCTGCAAAAACATCAGACGGCAGTGCAAAGTTGAATAAAGCTCAAGAGAACCATCAGGTGATAATGCATTTTCCTTGGAACATCAGTCCTGAAATAACCTCGAGTGTACGGGTCAGGCAATTCCCCTTGGAAGCATCAAACAGGCATTATACCTTGGAAAACAGAAACACTGGACTGCTCCCAAGAAGAAACTGAAAAGATACCAAGTTAGCAACACCACAAAGCCACAAGCAACCTGCCTCCTTCCTCCTGTCCTGCTCTTTTGATGAAAACATTAGCCATATGCACAGTGTCCAGAAAGCATTGCTTGATGATCTTTATCATGGAACTTACCACTCCCAATGATGAGTGCCTCTTTCTTTACTGTCACCCACAAGGAAATTCTACACTGCTTGATGGTAAAAGGCTGTGTCTTATTCAACTCTGTGTACCAGAACATAGTAGGGTGCTCGGCACATAGTAGGTACTCAATATATATATACATAGCTGCTGACTGAATAAATGCTAAATGGAGGAATTGTCAGGTAGTCTGTTGGAATAAGGACATTAACACAGAAATCATTTTGCGCCTTGCTGCTTTGCAGGCACTACATTAGAAATGTGTTTACATTGTTTCATTTAATCCTAAGATTAACTCTGCAAGGCAGGCGGCTTCATCTCGGGCTGACAGCGGAGGTTATTCATAGAGAAAGAGGTCAGGAGACAGATGGCTGCGATCAAGCCCAGAGAACAGCAGAAGCCCATCTCTCTGGTGCCATAGACCTCACCCATCCTGTACTCAAGGAGATGAATTAGCAGAAAGAAGGTACAGGTGACCAAAATAGTGGAGAGCTATGATACGTTTTGCCCTGACTTCTGCCTGGCTGTGGTGGATCTCACTGCTAATAGTTATGAGGAGGGAGAGAAGGGTGAGAAGGTTTAATCTGAGTTGTGAGAGACAGAGAGTGGAAGAATGTGGCTGATCTTCATTATCTGCAAAGACATGAAAGACCCCGATGGGGACACAAGGTTCTGGCTGAAGTCAAGCTGCCCTCTGGAAGGCCAGGGTCAGAAGCCCAGGAGCCGAAGCGGGAGAGTCCGGCTTCTCTGGTGGATGGAGGTGTCCTAAAGGGGATTGCAGAGAGGCGGAACCTCATCAGATTTGTGATTCAGAATACTTTTTCTAGCAACTGTTTGGAGTGGGACTGAATCCTGGAGTTAGAATATGAAAAAGATTCTAGTTAAAATTGGAAAGAAAGATGAATGAATATGGGAGTGAGGAGCAGAGAAGAATTAAGGATGATTGCATTTCAGTGAAGAAGTGGAGAGGTTGTTTGCAGAGCACTCAAAAAGCTTGGTAGGTAAATAAAATAATGTGATCAGATAATTTTTTGAAGAATTAACATATGTATTGTATTTTTATTCTATGATTCTCCTCATTAAGGAGTTTGCCAACGGCCCCAGGGGCCCAAGGGGAATTACCAAGTCCATCCCATTCACTGCTGCAGAAAATCCCTGATGGCATAAGTGGTCTAGCAGGTTTTGCATCCAGGCCCTTTGATTGTGTCACTCTCTTGTCACTTTATCACAGTTCTCTCTGACTTGAATCAACCAGGAGAATCAATCAAACAGCAAGAGTAACCGAGACAGTAATTTCTGCTGAGCTCAACCCACAGCTGGCTGGATCTAGGTTCCATGGAGCAGGAGGGTGTGGGTGGCTAGCCATCCTTGTTATGCAATGGCAAGGTTGCTGGCTGAATGTCTTGGTGACGAGGTTTCTAATTTAAGGGGCCTAATAGAATGCTTATTTGGGATTTTGGAATGTGAGAAACAGACAAGTTTTGGCCACACTGGCCCTCAGCAGAGATAAGAAAATACACACTTGGTTAAATGCAGCCTTTCTTGTGCCTCTGGGGCCTGGTGCCCTTTCGCAACTAACTTGCTGCCTCAGGACAAGTGAGGCCTAGCTAAAGCATCCCATCCAGTTCACTGGAATCCCAGGAGGCTTTCCAGTCACCATTTAGAGTTCTCCTTCGGGGTTAGCGATGGCATGAATGCCCACAGCTAGGTACCAGCTGAAGTCAGAGACATGGTTTTACAGTGGAGCCAACTGAGGTCTGGGTGGGCATTTCTCCAGCATCACCATCTCTGCTTGGTGCAGACAGGAGAGGCCATGTGGCAGCTCTCACAAGGACTGCAGTCGGAGTGTGGAAGGTGAGAACAGTAGGGGACTATCCAGGGAATGGTCCACATGACCTTTTGCGGGGCCTTATAAATGCCAGGGCCTGAGGAGTACCAGGTAGAGCTTTGTGAATTAAATAAAAATAAAGTAGGCTGGGTGCAGCGGCTCACATCTATAATACTAATTCTTTGGGAAGCCGAGGTGGGAGGATCACTTGAACCCAGGAGTGTGAGACCAGCCGGGGCAACACAGGGAGAGCCTATCTCTACAAAAAGTACAAAAGTGAGCCAGTCTTGGTGGTGTGTGCCTGTGGTCCCAGATACTGAGGGGGTGAGGTGGGTGGATTGCTCGAACCCAGGAGGTTGACGCTGCAGTGAGCCAAAATCATGTCACTGCACTCCAGCCTGAGTGACAGAGAGAACTTGTCCCTTAAAAAAATAAGGAAAAGAAAAGGAAAAGATACGCCCCTTTTGTAGGAACTGGCCATTCTGCATTTTCTTTTCCATTTGGAAACTTTACTTCTCTCCTTAAAGCTCATAGTTACAAGGAGAGAAGGGCTGCGTTACTTGTAGAATAAAATCTTCATGCCACAGCACCTATGGCTCAAGGAATGAGTGTCCAAGAGAGCCATAGGAAAAACCAGGTTGGCATGGGATGGCTGTAGGCTTCATGAACAAGAAAGCCACAGCTACATCCAAAAGAGATTCTCTGGCTTCGCCTTCTAAAGCAGGCAACAAAACCCGGGGCTCAAACCCCAGGGCCAGTGACTCCACAGGGTGCAAAACCGAGTGGGCATGATGATTTATGGACCTGTCAAACACTCAGCAGCTTTCTGGTGTGTTTAGGGCACAGCACGTCAGAGTGCATAAGTTATTATTATGAATGCTGGATGGGGGTGTGTGGGGACGGCTCTCAGGCCCTCCGTGGGCTCACAGGCCTTCTTTGTTGAGCCTGGCAGAGTCAACAGCAGTAAACTCTGAAGCCCTCATTCCTCTTTGAGTTTACTTTATATTTGACTCAGAAAATAAAGTAAATCAAACATTTTAAAGATCATATTTGGTTCATTTTTCATCGAGACTTGCTCAGTTTTAGAAAAACAAACTTATTTTCAAGGAACTCAGTCTTTGTCAATTTCGTTGAATCATTGTTACCAAAATATAGGAGTCACTTAATAAGGATATTACTAAATTTATATACATTCACAATATACGCTTTGCTTTAAAAGACAAATAAGATGGCAAAGGTCTTTAGTGATTTTAAAAGAGTCAGCCTATGGAACACAACAATAAATCCATTCATTTTACAAACAGACATTCCATCAGTAGTGATATTCTTCTTGAGAAGAATCCATCTCAAACATCTAAGGGAAGAAGTCTCATTAGCAGAATGGTGTGTGTTCCAAAACTTTAATGACATTTCTGTTATTTTTGCTTTAAATCCAGAATAATAAGAGGTGGGTTACAATTAGGTCAGTAAGGAATAGATTAATTCATCATGATTTAATCTGTTATACAACTGAATTATAGTACTTTCGGATCCAAGCACCATTTAGAACAATCTTTCTATTACAAAGACCAGGTTACAGCTTTGGATATTAGTGGGGAAAATGCAACCTACACAACTCCTCAGTTCATTGCATGATAACTGACCCTGGGTGACCAATTTGTGCCAAGTGACGAACCTTCCAAAAGTCTCCCCTGGTGATGACTTCTCTTGCCATGTGGGGCCTCTAGCCAGTAAAAACAGTGGCAAATCTGGGGGCCTAGTGGGGTTGCGGACATAGAGTTGGGACCAGGACAGGAAGCCACAGGGGCTGGGAAATGCTGAGAAGCAGAGGCATTTCTGTTTCCATCCTGTCCCATTTCATTTTCTCCCTGGCATGACACCGATAAATATTGAGCTGGAAGACTGATTCACAGACAAGAAGTGAATGTGCTTTTCCCTCACTGCACTACGTAATTAGTTAATTATTTGTATTTGTTTATTTTTTTCTATTTTCTTTTTTAAATTATCCTTTAAGTTCCAGGATACATGTGCAGGACATGCAGGTTTGTTACATAGGTATATACGTGCCATGGTGGTTCACTCATCCATCAATCACACTTATGAAACCACTTTGGACTGGTCTCTAAAGCTCATCTTTAATTTAAATGCCTAATTTATCTTCTTGCCATATATTAGTTTCTGCTAAATAATCATAATACACCAAATGTTCAGAAACAGATATGTAAATGTGGACTAATTAACTGATTTAATTCACTTTAATTTTTTTTTTTCATGAGACGGAATTTTGCTCTTGTTGCCCAAGATGGAGTGCAATGGTGTGATCTCGGCTCACTGCAATTCTGCCTCCCAGATTCAAGCAATTCTCCTGCCTCAGCGGGGATTACAGCCGAATGCCACCATGCCCAGCTAATTCTTGTATTTTTAGTAGAGATGGGGGCTCACAATGTTGGCCAGAGTAGCCTTGAACTTTTGACCTCAAGTCATCCACCTGCCTTGACCTCCCAAACCGCTGGGATTACAGATGTGAGCCACCATGCCAGGCCTCACTTTAACTTTTCTAATTAAGAGTGATAGTAATAGTAATAACATTCATGATACTTTTCGTGTTTTATAATTAGGAAACCACATAACCAGCTAAAAAGAGCTCTTGATTCCAAATGGGTTCCAGGTCCTATATATAAATCCTTAAACCAACCATAAAACTAAGAACAGAGCAGTGATTTAAAAGCTAGTAATTAATTGATAACTCCTGAAGATTTCACTACAGAGATTTTGTTTTTTAAAATGACTACAAAAGAAATATGACAACAAGAAAAGAGGCTATTGTTAATTTGGTTCTCATGAAAAACTTCCCAAAGCTAAATAAAACATTTTATCTGTACAGATTATTCAATCACCACACTGTAACTTTCCGGAAACATTCTTTTCCTTTTTTTTTCTTTTTTTTTTTTTGAGATAGAGTCTTACTCTGTTTCCCAGGCTGAATGCAGTGGTGCGATCAAGGCAGCTTCCCTCCTGGGCTCAAGCAATCCTCCTGCCTAAGCCTCCTGAGTAGCTGGGCCCATAGCTGTGTAACCACCACACCCAATTAATATTTGTATTGTTTGTAGAGACTAGGGTCTCACTATGTTGTCCAGGCTGGTCTTAAACTCCTAGGCTCAAGCAATCCTACTGCCTCAGCCTCCCAAAGCGCTGGCATTCCAGGTGTGAGCTACCACACCTGACTCCAGAAATATTCTGAATGGAAAGTAGAAAGAACATGTTTGTATGTCAAAGTTACCAAACTAGAAATTCCTTTGACAGTATATAGGCATATATATTGTTTTCATAAGGAAATATTTCTAGAAGTGACATATTATCAGGAAGTTAATAATAAAATATAATGGTTTGATTAATTTTAGTGAAAATAGCTATAGTTTAAAAAAGACTAGTTTCATCAGCTATAAAAATAATAAATTTCAGTAGGAAAAGTCCCACAGTTTCCACATAAATCTGTAATAGGCCAGAGGGAACTCATGAAATAAAATGAAAATAATAGAACTAAAAGCCTAGAATGGGTACTTATTTCCCGCATAATTCATAATTTAGTAAAGAGGAAATACTGACTAAGAACACAGTTTGAACAATGCTTAATAATCTGATGAAAACGTGTATAAAATTTTACATATTGCTAATGTGGAAAAAGAAAAAAATTACCAGTATGCTTTGAATGGCCAGTATAGGCTTTTTAAATGAAAAATGCCTACTTATTATGGAAATGGACACTCCATGACTTCATTTAGAAGAACAGATTTAATCACACTAATTACCAAATCAATTCCCTCACATATTTATTATATGTCAAAACATCCCCTTGTTTTGATTGTACCCCTAAATGTACAAATGTTATTTGTCAATTAAAAATAAAGTTTAAATATAAATAGAATGGCAGATTTACAAACATTCGTTGCCTTCCTATGCAAACAATTAAAGTACAATTTATCTTTTATCTTAATTATAACAACTATAAATTAATAAAGTCTGCCTTCCCAAAAGTCTACCTAACTTTTAGATTATGATTCTAAGCATTTGGAAAACCATTCATTTTCATTACTTGTCTAAAAGGTTTCAGGAACTCCCATAAGCTAGGTCATCAGCTTGGAAGTCATACAGTAAAAGAAAAGTTAACCACAAAATGCAAACTCGCTTTTAAGTTCATAGGGCAGTTTGTAAAGGTTACTCTCATGCTTACTGCAAATTGAATCACACAAAAGTCAATACATAAAAATATACTGTCTTTGTTCGATCAGGATGTTTTGTCAGCCTATGCCAATTTTTCACACAGACTTCTGCAAAGTCAGCAAGTCAACATGAAATTCAGATCTATGGAGCCTTTGATTCACTTTGAGGGATAGGGGTGAAGAGAATTATAACAATAATTCGACAGCCTAAGTGTTGAATAATCTAAGAGATATTTTTTTATTTTGGACAAAGCATAGAGAGGGGTGCATTATAAGAAACCCTTTAAGCAGCTGGGTTTTGTGTTTGTCTTCTTTTCTAACGAAAACAATCTTATTTATGCCAAATTGAGGAAAATCATGTTCAAATATTTAGTTATTCTTTGTACCAGAAAAACTATGTGCTAATATACAATGTTAATATCATCCCATAATTAGTTTGTACTGAGATATTTATAAAGAAATCTTGAGTTAAATGGTACAAGAATTTTGTGTTTTATCAAAGAAGAAAAATTGACAGTTATAAAAGCAAAAATGAGCACCTACAAAGATGTGATATCTTTCTTCCTCCTCTCCTCTTTGGGCTCACTCACTTCATGAAGCTCTTCACTAAGCGGTGAAAACCTTGACTGTTTGCCCTTGGACCAAATGCACTGGCTCTGAGCAGCACTTTGTGGATTGCTGCCCTTTACTGCTATAAAACCATGAATATGTGGCATGGCCTGGGCCTTCGAGAGTGTGTACACAGTGGTATCTTCTGAGATGGTTTTCTTCTCCAAGTAACTTATGAGGACACAGCCATGTTGCAGGAACAGATTAACAAGAAAGCCAGTGCTGAGCCTACTCTAGTCTTTCAAATTTCTCCAGAATTATTTTGTCAAAAGCTACAACTGGCAAGAGACAACCTCCTTTATTCTTTCTGCCACATATTCAATTCTGTTGTTCCATTTCTAGTCCACATGATGTGCTATATTTACCTCTAGGCTACAATTGTACAGCATGATGGCTGTTAAGCAGATCTTTAATTTGGAAATAGTACTTCTGTTGAAAAATCATTAGACTTAGAGTCAGAACACTGAGCCCTTAAATCCTAATTGCCAGGCAGGCTAAATAATTGCCCCCGAAGATGCCCATGTGCTATACCTGTGAATATGTTGTGTTAAATGGGAAAGAGGAAAGCACGGTCGCTAATCAGCCGACCTTAAAATACGGGGATTATCTTGGATTATCTGTGTGGGCCCAGTGTAACCATAAGGTCCTTAAAAGTGAAACAGGGAGGCCAAAGAAGAGAGTCAGCATGAGCAGTCATGACAGCAATGGGATGGAAGAGATGTGGTGTCCCCAGCTCGGCAGACCGAGGAAGAGCCTCTGGAAGCCAGAACAGGCAAGAAGATGGATTCTCTTCTAGAGCCCCCAGAGAGAAACACAGCCCTGCTGATGCCTTAATTTTAGCTCAGGGAGTCCCCTGTTAGACTTCCGGACTATACAACTCTAATACACTTTTCTTGTCTTAAGCATCTATATTATGATAACGTGTTACAGCAGAAGTAAAAAATCTAATACAGGCAGTAGGTCTGCTTTCTAGAGGCAAAAGTCAAAAAATCTCTTTGTGATCCAGTTCTATTATCTGTCAAATAAATAGGTTACATTAGGGAACTTCAGCTTTGCAAACAGCAAATGTCATGAAGTATGAAGCCCTTTTAGTTGGTAGGAGCAAATATGTAATTGAAGAGCTACCGCTGCTGTTCCCAGCAAGCCCAGAAAGAATGGAGGGGGCAGACACCATGGTGGAGGCAGATGATGGCAGTAAGAGGTGGGACCTTTGGAAAGTGATTAGGCCATTGAAACAAAACTCTCATGAATGGGATTTGTACCCTTCTAAAAGAGACCCCAGAGGGCTAGTTAGTCCTTTCCACCATGTGAAGACAGAGTGAGAAGGGATCACCTATGGGCCAGGAAGTGAGCCTTCACCAAACACCAAATTGCTGGCACCTTGATCTTGTTCTTTCCATCCTCCGCCACGATGGAGGCAGATGAGCAATAATTTTTGTTGTTTATAAACCACTCAGTCTATGGCATTTTGTTGTAGCAGCCAGAGCAGACTCATATATATATAGCGGTCTTTACTGAGTGCTTGTTATGCACTGGACACCGCAGTATCCTTCCCATCTATTTTTTTTTCCACAAAGTTTCTCACTGATGAACTCAAAAATGTTCTTTGTTGAAGACTGAGCCAGACCAAGAAGACTGTAGTCCCCTCAGAAACATGGCAGACAGAGCAAGAGAGAGGACAGAGCAGAGGCCAGAGCCTAGGCAAGGTACAGCACGATTCCACTGCCATGGGCATCCAGGAAGGCATGCCGAATGAGTGATGCATTCCTTCTGCCGAGGCAGCAAAGTGTCATCTTTCAAAGGGATTATGCCATCAACGAAAAAATGTTTACTCTCTATATATAAAGTATAATTATGTGTGTATACATATATGCATGTGTATATAGGTAATAATTTGATAGTTACCTTTCTCCCTTGGAAGTTAATCTATAAAGTGTGTTATGCTATACATGCATACACACATACACACACACACAGAGCACTTCATAATTGCTCTGGATACCCAAATTTAGGCAAGTGAGTAAGAAAAAGAGTGGGACTTTAAATTTATTTTTGGGAAAAACATACCCTATGTTTATGAAAAAGGTCCAAACTGCTGGCAGATTTAAGGAGGAAAAGAGTTTTTTGTTGCCTTCCCATGTGCAAATCGTCTTGGCAGTTTGGGAGATGGGGCAAGGACTGGACTGAGGTCTGAGGGATCCCCGAGCTCTCACTGCCAAGACACCTCAGCTCAGGAGACTGTGCGATTAAAGGGCAGACAGAATCATAGGAAGGACCATCATCCCTGAGACTGAAAATGCAAGCTCTACAGAAAGTCCTAAGATAGTTAGGAAAATGGTCAGAAGGCTTGTTTCCCATGCAACATCTACTTCTAGAATGTTTACATTGAAAATGTAATTATAAAAGAAAACCACTGCTTAGCTCATCTTTCTTGGGAGGAAAGAATATTACATTATAAGATCAAGAAAATAAAGAGGCTTTTAGTGTTAGAAATCTCAAGTTCAAATTCAGTAATTCTAGGAGGTCAAAGGGATTTAAAAAAAACCAAATAGGAGCCTTGTCAGCAATTGTGAATACTCTGCCTAAAGCTAAAGAAAATGCTTTGTAGCTGCTGTCAATTGTTTAATGAAGATTTCATAGCAACTTTAGAGCTCCCAAGCATTGGCAATATTAGATTATCTGACAAGTTTGTCTATAAATTTCTGTAGACTGCTAATCAGCTTTATCAAAAGTTCTGTATCCATTACCTCTGGAGTGCCATAAAGTTAATTTTATGGTAGTTTAATTTTAAAGAACATGTGATTGATCTGAAACCTCTACATTGAATGTATACATGGTAAATATCTCTATATAGAGATTACTTTTAAATACATTTCATAATTACTATACATGTATAATCATTTTGATGGGCAAAATATCTGATTTTTAAAAATGTTATTTAGCCAAAGTTTATTCTATATCTCAATTTTGTTTCTTAACTATTCCATAAGCGTGAGTATTTTTAATGGGGATTGTATCAAAAGTAAGTGTCTTTGTTTTGGGAAGATTCCACCTTGGTATGTAATGGACAATCATGGCAAGCATCATATGTGGAAACTTTCCGTGTGTGGAGGCATGTTTAAGAGGCAGCTACATGGACACACCTCAGACTCTTATTCCTCAGAGGCCTTGCTCTTTGGGTGAACTAAGGTCCATGAAGTAGTCGTCCCTGTAACCGACCACAGAAACCCTCTGTAAATTTTACACAATCGCACTCTTCTTTTAACATCAGGCCAGAAACAACCTGAGACGTTGAGTCATTCCTGTCTCCAAAGAACCCTGGGCTTACATTTAAGGTATCTAATGTCAGCCACTTTTTGGGCTTCTCATCCACGCACTTACCCCCATCCTTTTCAGACCCTCATCACCTACCTACTGCACTGTCCTGGGCTCCTTACATGTTTCAATTCATCTTCCTTTCACATCTTTCTAGTTTCATTCTGAAGATGTCAATGTAAGCCAACTCCCCAGCCACGTTATGTTTTTCAGGAAATCCCTTCCCACTCACTTACCTTATCCACTTGAACCACAATACTCTGGATCTAGGATTTCAATGTTTCCCTGTGGCCATACTCCTGTATCTAGGCTAGTACCCTTTCACTTCCAGGTAGACATAATGCTCATTTGAGTTAATGAAGTTTTATGTTCCAGGATATAGGCTATCTTGATGAATGTTTCATGGCTGCTTTAAAAATGTGCATTCTGCTGTTTTGCAATGGCGTATTCCTCTGTACATGTTATCTAGATTCAGTTGGTTGATTGTATTTGCTTATTATAGGTAGCATGCTATATCTTTTTCCTTCCCTTTACTTTCTACCTACCTATGTTGTTATGTTTGAAGTGACTTCAATGAACACAGCATATTGCTTGGTCATGGGATGTTTTTAATGTGCTCTGCCAATCTCTGTGTTAAATTAGAGTGTTTAGCCAATTTATTCTTAAAGTAATTACGGATATGTTAAGGCTTATGGCTACTATTTATGTTTTCTGCTATTTTTTCTCTGTTTTCAATTCCTCTGTTTCTCTTTTCCTGTCTTTCTGTGTGTTACTTGAACATTTTGAAGGATTCTATAGTGTTTTCTTTATACCGATTTTGAGCATATTGTTTTGTATGATTTTCTTAGCAGTTTCTCTAGGTGTCACAATATACAGATAGAACTTATTACAGCCTGTGGGTATTAATGTTTTACCACTTTGAATAAAGTGTTGAACCTTTACTTTCATTTTGTTCCCTTTGTCTTCCTCACTTTTAAAATATAATTGTCTCAGGACTTCATATATATATGCATATGTATATAATATGTGTGTGTGTTTATATATCCCAGTGTCAGATGGCATTATGATTTCTGCTTTAATCATCAAATATGACTTCATAAATTAATTAGGAGAATAATATTCTATTAAACTCAATTCCTATTTTTACACATCTGTTCTTTTCCTTCTGAGGTTCCAATAATTCTTATGTTATCATATATTTTTTGTTCAAAGAAGTTCTTTTGGCCATTATTTAAGGGTAGGTCTGCTGGTAATTCTTCTAATTTTAAAAATTAAAAGAACTAAAATTAAGAGAAATGTTCTCTTAGTTTTCCTTTGCCTGTGGATGTCTTTATTTTCCTTCACTCATGAAGGATCATATTGCTGAAATTAGAATTCGTAGTTAACAGTACTTTCAGCACTTGCGGTATGTTTGTCACTTCTTTCTGGGTTCCTTGGTTTCAGAGGAATTATCAACTCTAATTCAAATCAGCATTCCCTATAGGTAATGTGTCATTTTTCTCTGGCTTCTTTTAAGATGTTTTTAGAAGTTTAATTATGATACATTTTGTCATGGATTTCTTTGGTTTTCTTATTTTGGCTTCATCTGCCTTTTTGAATCTGTAGTTTACATATAGTTTAGATAGTTTGCCTAATTTTGGTAGTTTCCATCCATTATTTATTTGAACATTTTTTTCAGTCTCATACTCTTTCTCTTCCCTTTCTGGGACTCAGACCATATAATGACCATAAGATCTGTGTTAGATATTTTATAATTGTCTGCAGATATCTGAAAATCTCTATTTTTTAATTCATTCTTTCTCTATTGTTTAACTGAGTAAATTATTTATTGATCTGTCCTCATATTTAGTAACTCTATCCTCTGTTATCTCCAGTCTTCCTTTGAGACAACTGGCCTGAGTCACTGCCACTCCCTATTTTTTAGAGCGGTAAGATTTTATTTTTCATATTTGTTAAGACAAATAATTTTTTAATTACATCCTGGACATCATTGGATATTATTTTAGGATAATCTAGATCCTATTTAATTCCTCTATTTTAGCGTGCATTCTGTCTGTTAGGTTTAGCATACAGGTTTGGTCTGACTTTTGGGGCTGTGGGTCCAATTATAATTTAGCTTATAGAGTTGTTGCTGTTTTATTCTGGTCAGCTTCATTTACCGGGCCCCACTGGGGCTACCATTTAATCCCTGCTGGTTCTATGTGGGAATTCACTCAGGGTGGTGGCAAAAATATTAAGGGAAAAATATTAGAGAAAGTTATAGAATATAGTCTCAAACCCTTTTGGAAGGTGTAAGGGTTTTTTCTATAGTTCTTGGCTGAAGGCAGCCTAAATCCCCTTTACATTTAGTTAATAAGTAAAGCAAATAGCTAGGGTATGTGGGGGAGTTTACCTAAATAGCTTGTTTACTCATGTGTTCTTAAAACTAACCTTTGAGCCAGATGGCCCTTTTAGGAGGAGGCTGACCAGGAGTATTACCCTCTAATGGTGTTTGCTTTGGGCATCAGAACCTGTCCTTTAATCTCTTTGCTCTAGTGGTGTCGCCTTTGTCAATTAAACTTTACTAAATAAATGCAAGTCTCTCTGGCTGGTGAGGGCTGCAACTGTTTACAGCACTCTCCATGGAGTTTGTAAGGAGCCATGGACCCTCAGCTGAATTGGCAAAGCGTAATATCTGTGTGTCAATTACTTTATTCATATGTCACTGAGTCAGGGTCTGCAGGACAGACCCCTGCATGTGGTGACCCCAACAGTTCTATCTGCAGAATAATTCTAATGCAGAATGCATTTCCCCTGGCCTGTTGCTTTTGAGTAGGACATGTAAGATGCAGGTAGAGAGAACTTAGCCCTCCAGGGTACTAGGAGCTGACAGGGCTCCTACTCCATCTTTGATGGTGTCACCCCCCAGGGACAGAAGAAGCTTCCTGCTATGCCCAATGCCTCCAGGTAGGGATGAGGGTCACTGGGCCTGTTCTCCAGGTGACTTGGTTCCAGGGGGCTGCCAGCTTAATCTCTGGCAGTGCTGTTGGATAGGAGAACACCTAGCTAGGCCACTTTCTGCTAAGGGAGATAGATGGGGTATGTTGGGAAAGACCAGAATGTGGTCTCTCTTTGCCACTGGCATTGTAGGAGATGTGGGCCTGCATGTCCTTCTGCTCAGTGAGGGCCAGGAGAGGCTGTTTTGGCTGGGCTATCCTTTCTCAGACCTTTGGCCCAGACTCTACTTGGACTTTTTTTTTTTTTTTTTAGTCTATGCCTGTTGGTAATTCCAAGTTGGAAGTCTCTCCAGCACCTAGTCTGGGATAATATCTGGGATATTTGGGAGATGAAAAGAAAACCCAGGGAATCCATTGCCATACTCTTCCTCGAGTTTTCCACTCTGGCTGTTGACAACAGGACCCATTCCTGACCCTCAGGGAACTGTTCGGGTTATTCCACTGGTTTGGATTGTTCCATTTGGTTGGATTGTTCATCTGGATAATTCATTTGGATTGTCCTAGTTTAGTCAAGAGAAGTTTCCTCTCATGCATTCATTAACTGTGCTCAGCCAAAGACATGAGAGCACCCTCTGTAGTTCTCCAGTGCAGAGTGCTGTGGCATGTCACTAAAGAACACCCAAAATTGTCAATGAATTCATCAATAGAACAATATAAACCAATTATAACAATTTATAATTTCTTCATTTATACTATAATCCAGTCATTGATGGAAAATGAAATATACACATATCATATAATTCAGAAATTATGTTCTTAGGTATTTACCCAAGAGAAATAACAGCATATGTCCACACAAATCTCTGCCTAACCTAATGTCACAAAGATTTTGTCCATTGTTTCCTTTTAGAGTTTTAGTTTTATAGCTTTAGCTTTATATTTAAGTCTATTATTATTCTTGAGTTAATATTTAGATAAAGTGTGAGATTTGAATTATACTGGGTTTTTTGCACATAGATATTCAGTTATCTCAGTACTATTTATTAAATAAGTTATTCTTTCTCCACCAAATTGCCTTTGTATCTTTCATTAAAGTGAGTTAACTATCTATGTGTGGGTCAATTTCAAGACTTTATATTCTACTTCACTAATCTATTTGTCTATCTTTATTCCAGTAGTATACTCAACTGATTACTGTAGTTTTATATTGAGAATTTTCAGTCAGGTAATGTGAGACCTGAATACTGTACATTTTTTACAAAGCTGTTTGGCTACCCGGTCTTTTGCCTTTCCATCTGAATTATAGAATCAGCTTTTTTATTTCTACAAAAAAGTATTCTGGGATTATAAACAGATTGCATTGAATTTATAGATCAGTGTGAGAAGAATTTAGATCTTAACTGCATTCAGTCTTGATCTGCAAATTTGTAGATCTGTTCATTTATTTTTGTCTTTACTTTTTCTCCACAATGTTTTGTACGTTTTCATGTGTCAGTCTTGCAAGCCTTTTCCAGATTAATCCTTGTGTTTATTGTTTTTATGCTATGGGCTACCATTTTGTGTATGATTGAATGTTATTTATTAAGATTTTGTTCATTTTTGCATTTACGGTTATGAGGAATATTTATCAGAGTAATGTTGACCTCATGGAAGGAGTTGGAAAATATCCTCTAATGTTCTAAGATCTGGAAGAAATTGTATATAATTGCTATTATTTCTTTAAATGCTTAGCAGAATTAGCCAATGAAGGCATCTGAGCCTGGAGCTTCCTTTTCAACTACATTAATAAATAGAGTGGTATTCAATTTCTCAACTTCTTCTTGAGTAAGCATTGTTATGGAGTCTCTTTCAAGGACTTTCCTGTTTTATCTTCATTATTGATTTTGTTTTATCATAAGTTATCCATGTTTCCCTCATTATTCTCAGCATCAGTAGTCTATTGTGTCACCTCTCTCACTTCTGATATTAGTGCATTTTGTATGCTTTCTTTTTTGCTTATCAATCTGAATAGGTGACTGTTAATTTTATTGTCATTCAATTCAAAATACTTTCTATTTTCCCTTCTTTCCATGGGCTATTTAGTATGCTACTTAGTTTCCAAATATTTAGGGATTTTCCAGATATTTTTCTGTTTTTGACCTTTAAATTATTTTCATTGAGGGCAAAGAGCATACTTTGTATGACTTGGATTCCTTTAAATCTGGGGGATTTGTTTCATGGCTGAGAACATGGTCAATCTTGGTAAGTGTTCCGTGTGGACATTTGAGTACTCCACCCGATGCCCCATGAATTATGAGGTGTTTCACCCTGGCTACTGGGAACAGGAAATATTCCCACCTGCTGTGAGCTCCTGCTTCATTTCCTCCTTTCCTTTTGCTTTTTTTTCCCTAGCATTTGGTAATTTTTTCACGTGTGTCCAGAGATCAGTACTTAGCTGAACACTCAAGGGCAAAGATCTCCAGGGCTCACTGTTTGTGTGAAACTCTTCTCTAGGTCTTTCTTCTCTGTGAAATCAGCTGTGTTGCTCTCCCCAAGCTCTTAGTTTTATCCCTTTATTCAGGCAGACCACCAGGCTCTCCCTCGATTCCCCCTCCCTGTGTAGCCACATAGTTTAATAAACAGCAGCTGGATTCTCACATCTGCTTTCACATGCAATAGGTTGCAACATGTTTTTTAAGATGAGGTAGGTGAAGAAAATCCAGCCTCACAGAGACGTACAATGTATTTGGAAAATAAAAGATTATATTAATAGGTTTCCAGATTATTATATATATTCTTCGTTGACAGTACACCAAAACTAGACAAATGGAAATTTCTTAAACTGCAATGAGGAGTCTGTATCCAAATCAATGAAATATTTTTGTTACATGAAATTCATTGTTCTATTTTTCACTTGGAATGAATCATGTATCTTTGCATGATTGTGTTACATGACACATTTATCATTTGGAAAATATCGATTCAAAGCTTTATGCTGATTTTATAAATGTTGATACATTTCATTATACCATACAAAGAAATTTGCAATTGTTATTTTCACCACAAATCTTATAAATTCTTTAAAACTGGGAAGTCATCAGGCCCATCATGATGGTTGTAAGTTTTTGAAAATTCTAATTATTCACTCAAAACTTTTATCATTAGCAACCAATACCATCCATTTTCTTTTTTCCTTTTTTTTTTTTTGTTCTCTTGCCCAGGCTGGAGTGCAGTGGTGCGATCTTGACTCACTGCACTCTCTGCCTCCTGGGTTCCAGCAATTCTCCTGTCTCAGCCTCCCGAGTAGCTGGAACCACAGGTGCATGCCACCACACCTGGCTAATTTTCCTATTTTTAGTAGAGACGGAGTTTCACCACATTGGTCAGGCTGGTCTCAAAGTCCTGACCTCGTGATCCATCTGCCTCGGCCTCCCAAAGTGCTGGGATTACAGGTGTGAGCCCAATGCACCCAGCCCCCATCGTTTTCTTTAAAGCAACAGTCTCTTTTCATTTTTGTGAGGAAATTTTTGGCCAAAACCTGTCTGAATAACAGAAACTTGTCAGTTGTTATTTCAATAACAATTGCATTTATTGCAACTGGAGTGATCACAGGAGCTGCACAGGGCACCTGTCCATCCTACTTGAGCATGCAGCAGACACTGTTTCTCCTCAGAATGTTAAGAAGACAGTAGCAGGCCACAATGTAATCAATACTGTGTCACCAATGGCATTCTTAAGTGAAACTGACATTCTTTTCTTAACTGTGACTGCGTGGCCGTGAATCTCACCATAAGATTTTTTTTGGAGCAGTTTTTGTCATTTATTTGATTCATGCTTAAGTGTCAGCATTTTTTCTCATCCTTTTAAGGCAAATGTCAACATGGTGAAAAGACAAATAGCATTTTAGTTTTATTATGAAAGTAATTTTGACCTCATGAATCTCTTGACAAATTTATAGAAAGCCCAAGTCCACACTTTGAATCCCACCTTGAGAGTCACTGGCTTAGGAAAACTGAATCTGATTACACTCTGTTAATGGACTCGGTTCTCACTGGAGCAGAACAGATTCCCTGCCTCCCTCACCCCATCCCAAACGTCTTCTCAGCCTCATGTCTACTATCTGGTACAGTTATGAAGTGTGGTGAAGTGAAAAGAGATGTGTTCTGTCTTTCTTTGCCACCAATTACCACTCCTACTGCCTTTTTCTTATTAGCATTTATGTCATTGTACAGTTCATTAGGTCAGAGTTTTAAGACTCGAGATATATATACATATATGTTTTCAGATTGGAGACTTCTGGCAAAGCCAGTTAAGCAATTCTCAGGCAGAGTTTTCTTTCTTTTTATCCTGAGGCAAAAGAAACAAACAAGCAAAAAAGTCTAAACAAAAGACATCCAAACCAAGGGGCTTGATATTGCTGCTGTAATTTTAATGTCCAGACATGCACCTGGCCAGAAGTTTGACTTCCAGACGCTGATTACTGCCAGGCCCCAAGTTCTTATGTATTATAGCACTTGTAAGTCTGGTGGGATGGAAAGGAGGGGATGCCTTTTCATTGAGAAAATATGTATCTTCTTTGAAATTATTTTGAATTAGTGTTTAGCTAATAAAAAGTTCAATTAAGAAAATATATTCAAATGAATATCTAATTTATTTAATTATTTAAAATGAGAAATAAAATAGAAATCATTTGAAAGCCAACATTTGCATTGTGTTTGTGTGTGTGTGTGTGTGTGTGTGTGTGTGTTTATACCCGTGTCCCTTTTTTATGACCTGCTGGAAAACTCTGGCTATCCCACTCAGAACACACTGAACCCTGCAGTTCCATTCCTTTCCAAGTGGTCTCTATCTGATTGAGAAAAAGAATCTCCAGCCAAGTAACAGGGCTGGCTCAATTCATAGGCATCATTCTATTGAAAGCATTTCTATTGAAAGACTGAGGTCTCCAAAATTATCCTTGAGATTTTTATTATGATTATTATTTTAGATTAAGATACTGATGTTCCATGAAACAATATGATTGTGCTATGATTAAATTGCTTGCTAATCATCTGGGAAGATCTTCAGATTTGGAAGATAGGGTGAGTAAATGTTAACAAATAGGAAATAGAGGTGCTGCCTGGAAAATCTATGCTATTTTGTTTTTAAAATCAGTCAGAAAACCTCAAATGTGTTATCAAAAGCTTAACATGAGCATTTGACAAACTGAGAGTATACTCAAAAGACAAAAACATACTCTCAGTTTGTCAAACGCTCATGTTAAGCTGTGATGTGAAGCAACATATTAACAATTGTGAAGAAATTACTATATGTATATTTTAAGTGTTCATTTAATAGGAGTATGAAATAGTTTTAAAATTCTTATTTTTAACATGCAAAATCGAGAGGAGAGTGTAGAGATTTTGCATTTACCCCCTGCCTCCACCCATGTGCAGCCTCCCTCATCGTCAGCACCTCCACAGCGTGGTGCATTTGCTACAACTGATGAGCTTACATTCACTTTGTCACTCAGTTTGCATGAGGGTTCACTCCTGGTGTTGTACCTTCTCTATGGGTTAGGACAAATGTGTAATGACATGGATCCACCATTATGGTATAATGCAGCATAGTTTCACTGTCCTAAAAAATCCTTTGTGCTTCACCTATTCGTCCCTCTCTCCTACCCCTGGGCCATGGTAACCACTGAACTTTTTCTTTCTTTCTTTCTTTGAGACAGAGTCTTGCTCTGTCACTCAGGCTATAGTGCAATTGTGTAATCTAGACTCACTGTAACCTCTGCCTTCCAGGTTCAAAGGATTCTCCTGCCCCAGCCTCTTGAGTAGCTGGGATTATGGGTGCATGCTGCCACGCCCTGGTAATATTTTGCATTTTTAGTAGAGACAGAGTTTCGCCATGTTGGTCAGGCTGGTCTCGAACTCCTGACCTCAGGCGATCTACCCACTTCAGCCTCCCAAAGTGCTGGGATTATAGGCATGAGCCACCAGGCCCAGTCACCACTGAACTTTTTACCGTCTCCATGGTTTTTCCTTTTCCAAAATGTCATAGAGTTGAAACTATGCAGTATACAGCCTTTTCAGACTCTTTCACTCACTAATATGCACTGAAGGCTCCTCCACATCTTTTCATGACTTGAAAGCTCATTTCTTCCTAAATTGCACTTACCTTAAAAATTATATGCAAGTTTACTAAGAGCTGGAAGCTTATAGAAAACAAATGGTGGTAATGACGTCTATAAATTATAGCTTAAATATCAATCACTGAAATGCGTAGAGGAGGCAAGCCTACTACAGGAAAATCTCCTAACTGGAAGAAAATATCACAATGTTTACCACGCCTAACTTGACCATTCTTTCTCTCTTCTTTCTGATGGAAGGGAAATAGAGGCAAAGAGCTAATGAAAGGAGAGAGGCAATGCAATAATGCTTGGACTCTTATAAAAGTACAATATAAAGTTATTTTTTTTCTGGAGCTGTTAGAACTATCAGCAATGCACTTATAAGCTACCTAAGAGCTTGGAAACATAGACGTTCACAAGCTGTGAAGGGGAATAGTGGAAAATGTATGTTAAAAGCAAAGTAAAGAAAATAACAAGAATGGGTGAAATAGGAGATACAGCTGCAAATACATGGGAAATATTATCATTCTTATTTTTGTTTATGCTGAATATTTGAAGAGCTCTTTCTGAAATTGCAAGTCCTGCCAGAAGCCTGGCTGTCTGGAGGATGAAGGTGTCATTGTGGCCTCACTTTCCAAACAGTGTACCAGCTGCCCATATTGTTCATCTATACCAGGAGGCTTTGTGCATGCCACAATCTCACCCGCTGCAGAAACATCAGCTTGCATGCTTGCTAGGTCAGCCTCAGCAGGGGCAAAGGATCCCATTTTTTTGTGAAATCTACTCTATCATGTATTTTCTTCTTCCCCTGACTCCAATGTTCAGCATGGAACTGCCTCCATTCCATAGTACACCAAATGCACATGCAGACGTTTATGTTATTAAATCAGAGAACATCTTTCATGTGTTAAAGTTTCCCACTATTCTTTGAACAACCATCTGACATTTCAGGAATTTCTTACCTTACAAGCCCCACATCTCCAGGACAGGGCTGGGGACTCATCTCACATTCCCTCTGGATCTGGGCCAGAGGTGGTGAAGGCATCTCAACTGAAAACACCAGCAAGAAACCTCAAAGCAGAGCACAGGGCCATAAGGAAGCCTGCGGGATCCGTTTCTGATGACAGTGGTGGCAGTGGCAGCCAGAGTGTAGGGGGCTGTTGCAGCAGAGTTTCTGGCTTTATAGCCCAATACAGGTATTGTGAGCATCAGGCTGGGCTGTACAGCCATGTCTGGGACAGGACCTTGGCTGTGGTGCCTCTAGGCCCTCAGCTCTGGCCATCTCAGAGAGGCTGGGTGTGCTGAGACCCTTCAGTGAATTCACTTGCCGCTTTAACTGATAGAGTGAGTTTTGCAGCTTGCCTATAATAACACTAGCTGAGTGTTTTGTACTCACTTACTTAGCTTTGTCAGTCCTTTGATCATTGCTAGTCATGCATGTCTGCCCCACACCCACTGCCTGAGACAGGGAGACAGGCTCTGAGGCTCATGCTATGCATGAGGACGGGAGCACCGAGTGAGGAAGAGCAGCGGGAGCCTGGGCTGCAGAATCAGAGGAGCAGGCAGGAATGAGAGGAGATGAGGGCGTTTATCTCAAGTGTAGCCACCTGACGTCATGGCTGTCTGGCCCAGAGCAGGCCCTGCATACATGGTAGCGACCAAGAACAAGTTTTTAAAAACTTTTTGTAGTTATTATTGCATACATTTTAGAGATTAGGAAATGCAACCAAACAAAGATAGAGTAATTCTCCGTACTATACAGCCAGTAAGTAAGATTCAAAACTACCATCCTTTTCTATTTCTCAAACACATGTCCTTTGTCCCATGGAGTGCACCTAGAAGCGATATCCAAGCCCAGACATTAGAGACAGGTCTTTCCTTTAAAAACTTGCAATTTAAGTTTTCCTTCCTCGGTAGTCTAGACTGGCATGTCCCTGCCAGGTCCAGAGCTATGATGACTGGGTCCAACCAGAGCACACGAGGTGTGAGTGTGAACAGGTGAGGCTGTCTTGAGTTGTGACTGGGAGATAGGAATGAAGAGGGAATCAATTTTTGCCCATGAGGCACTTTTATTCACTATCATGCTTCTAACCGCAGATTACTATAAATTCGAAGTGAAATGAAGCCGGAACATGGGCGTGGGGAGACTATTTCTCTGCTCTCTTTATCACACTTGGATTCTTTGTTTAGATCTGTTTTTCCCACATAAAGTGAGCGTTAACAAACTTCTCATGTTAGTTTCTGTATGTTAATGAATAAAAGGCACTAAAGCTCTCCTGAATTTAGAGTTGTTGGTTAAAAGTACACATTTATACTGCACATCAATATTTCTTTAAATAATATTGAGTATTATCTGAATTGAGCTTTCTGACATTAGTAGGGTTGACATAAAATACATTTTATTCTTGAATAACTGAAGTTAATTTTTGGAAATTTATTTTTTTCATCCCTGGAGTGGCATGGACTTTGGAGACATGCAGACATGGTGTGTTCCTTGTCTATTATCCTAACAGATACCACCAGAGAAGTGGCTGAAAGCAGCACCCACTTACCATCTCACAGTCAGTGTGCATCACAGCTCTGCCGAGCTGCTGCTCTGCTCTGAGGTTCACGAGGCCAAAATCAGGTTATCCCCAGGGCTCTGCTCCTTAACTGCAGGCTCTGGGGGTGAACCTGCTTCCAAGCCATTCAGATTGTTAGCAGAATTTGGTTTCATATTGTCCTACAATTGAGATCCCCATTTCTTTGCTAGCTGTCAAATGAAATTCATTCGCAGCTTTCAGAGGCCTCCTACTCCATGGCTCATTCTTGTTCTTTCATCTTCAAAGCCAGCCATAGCAAGTTCAGTCCTTCTCATGCTTCTAACTTGTCTGACCTCCCTCTGCTACCTTTCTCTGGCAGACTTGTCTGCCTTCCTCTTCTGCTCTTAAGGACTCATTGCAATTGGCCCATCTGAATAGTCCAACATACACTCCCTGTCCTTAAAGCCAACTACTGTATTCAGTAACCTTAACTGCATCTGCAAAATGTCTCCATAGTAGTACCAGATTGCTTGATAGAATGAACAGGGAAGGAGAATCTTGAAGGGGCATCTTTAGGATTCTGCCTACCACTCGTGTGTAACCCTGATTTATAAACTAAGTAGTCCTTGACTAATCCATTAAATTCAATGAAACTTGACTTTGTTTTTCTTTTATAAAATGAAACTAATTAAGATATATTTCACAGAATTTATATGAAGACTATAGGAGACTATCTGTAAAAAGTGCTGGCCTGACACGGTGGCTCACGCCTGTAATCTCAGCACTTTGAGAGGTCGAGGTGAGTGGATCACCTGAGGTCAGGAGTTTGAGGCCAGCCTGGCCAACATGGTGAAACCCTGTCTCAATTAAAAATCAAAAAATTAGCTGGGTATGGTGGCGGGTGCCTGTAATGCCAGCTACTTGGGAGGCTGAGGCAGAAGAATCGAACCCAGGAGGTGGAGGTTGCAGTGAGCTGAGATCATGCCACTGCACTCCAGCCTGGGTGACAGAGTGAGACTCCATCACAAAAAAAAAAAAAAAAAAAAAAACAAAACTGCTTAGTACAGTGGCTTGGCAATTGATGATATTTACAAATCATATCATTATTAGTAAGGGGAGTAGTAATGTGAGTATAACTGCTAGGCCAGGAGCAGAGTACGTGCTCAATAAATGCAATTTTTTTTTCTTCCTACATACATCAGAGATTTGTGATAAAAGTGCTAAGCTTTTGTATCACAGGTGACCTCTCAGGGGAGATCATACCCTGGTAGTCCTAGAGTCTAAGGTGTCTGTTCTCCCAGTTCCTCTCTCTGCTC
>CAUYLG010026972.1:0-63037 GCA_963573385.1 Cacajao melanocephalus
TACCACACTTAGCCTGGGGACGTATTTGTGTATAAAGATACTCCTTTTAATTAAAACTTATCAATGACCAGTGCTGTTTTAACATAGTGATTGTATCTGAAAATACCTCTCCAAGGACAGAATATCATTTGATATCTTAGAAAGACCATGAGAAAAACTATTCTTGTCTCATAAGTCATAATGTTAGTTACTTATAACTAACCTTGATGCTGGGCGTGGTGGCTAACCTCTATAATCCCAGCACTTTGGGAGGCTGAGGTGGGCGGATCATGAGGTCAGGAGTTCGAGACCAGCCTGATTAACATGGTGAAAGCCCATCTCTACTAAAAATACAAAAATTAGCTGGGTGTGGTGGTGCGGGCCTGTAATCCCAGCTACTCAGGAGGCTAAGGCAGGGGAATCACTTGAACTTGGGAGGCAGAGGTTGCAGTGAGCCAAGATTGCACCACTGTACTCCAGCCTGGGCAACAGGACGAGACTCCGTCTCCAAAACAAACAAACACCCCAAACTAACCTTCATTATGTTCCTAAGTTAAGCATACTCTGCCATGTTAAATTATTGCTTTTGATTTATTCACTTTTATCAGAGTGTATGTTTTCGGTGGGATTTGCTTTATTTTAAGAAGTTACATTAAAAGTTTAACAAATGTTTTTACAGTTATCGTACAACTTGTGACATATAAATCATTGTGAATTTTTAGTAAAGTTTGAAATTTATTGTGGGGAAGTATTGGCCGTGTAGAAATCATGGTGAAAGGTGTTTTGGAAAGCCGATGATTTATTCTTTTAATGATGAAAATGGTATGGTATAGTGAAACTATTGTGTCTCTAAAAGTTGTTGCAGACTTGACCTTAGATCAGAGTACGGTCTTGTGAACTTAGCCACTGCTTGATGGCCTGGGGTCATCGCTGTGAACTTCAGTTTACTCTCTACTCAGCTGTAATCGGCTGGCATCCTGCTGGCCTGTTTCAGTCCACTGGCTCCAGGATGGTGTGGCTCTTAGACTCATCTGCTTTTTAAAATTATTATCTCTGCGTCTGTGCTTTTTAAAATTCCCTGTAACAAACCTTCTCCCATGTTCTTCTTTTGTTGTTTGTGGTCTACCAAGTGCTTATAGCTTGGAATAAATTTGATTTTTATAATTCCGTAAAAGCTAAGTTCAAGTAGCCCTTCTCCTTCTCCGTGGGGTCTGTTTCCATGAGTGCAACTGACCCCATATCAGAAAATCCCCAGTACGTGTACTGCAGTAAGCCCAAAGCAGTGTTAAAAATACTAGTATGAATGGCATACAAAAATTGCTTTTTTTCCCCATAAATTATTAACTGGAATTCTCATTGTGAAGTAGACCCAGGGAGATGCAGTCCTTAGGGTTTCCTCCCTGGAAGAGTACCTTTAAAATAATTCTTGTAAAACTTTAGCCTCTGGCTGCTGAAGCACTTGACAAAAGTCCTAAATCATTTCTGGGCAGCCTAGGAGGAGGGCAGGCTTCCTTGTTGAAGATGCTGAGTGTATCGTGGGCTGCATCTGAGATGCACTGTGTTCGCCATGTGCCCACATAAGCCAGTACTGTTTGTGCATCTGCCAGGACAGAGATGTGTTTCAAAGGTTCTGGGAACCACGTGGGGGCAATGCTGTTATAAACGGGAGCAAGAAATCCCATGCTCCCTCCCATCCTCCCTGAGGTTCTCAGCTTTGGAGGACAAAACTCATTTTGTGCACTTGGATCTGGCTATTCAGCTGCTCCTGTGAGACAGTAACCAGCACTCATTGTCTGTTCTCTGTACCTTGATTTTGTGGCGTCACTCATTCCACTGCCTGTGACTGACTGAAGGGAAGCGAAGTAACTCCTCCGCAGCATCTGCCTTTCTCAACAGCAGACTGGTTGTTTTCTTCTGCTGGTCAGAGCAGTTCTTCAACAACTGCACGAGCAGAGGCATGAGCATGTCGTACAATGGGGATGCTGATGTCTTAGGCTTGGCTGTAATCTACTTGGTAAAAGAAATGAGTTCCTGGGGGGTCTCGTCCTTCATAGTCTTTGAGCACGTGTCTGAGCAGACAGGAGAAACAGAAGGACTTCTTCCTCCAGGCAAGTAATCATGAGATGAAGGAACGTGGGAATGCCACTTCTGAGCATATCCTCTATAAGGCGCGGCTGAGGGCTGATGAGAACATCTGTAAACAGCACAGAGCGTCGGAACAGCCACGCCGTGCCCCAAGCCACTTGTTGCTCTGGCAAGTCCAGCAGCGTGGTTGAGGCAGTCTGTTGTGGATGCCTGCCTTTCTCCATCTGCTGTCAGCATTGGTGTACCTAACAGAAGTTTAAACTTTTCCATCAGTGGAGTCCACAGATTCCTCAATTAATTCTTGCCTCCTTTTTGATGGGTGTTTGCTATCAATAATCAGTACTCCAGCTGTCTCCTAGACAAATAGTTGGTTATTGTTCTTTGATAAGGACTGCTAACCATTCTCCATGGAGAAAGCCCTGATAAGTCTTGTATTCTATTGAGAATATCCTCAATGAAAGGATTCATTGTTTCTTGAGAGATCTGACAGATCTAAAGAACCGCTAAGCAGTTGTGCTGCGCGCTTTTGTACAACAGTGTTACAGACCCCTGTGATCTAAGAAAGCCATTAATACCCATGGAATATGCTGAGGTTCAGCTGTGAAGACCTTTCCTATCTGACAAGTTTCAAAGAACTCATGTCACAGATATGTACTGATGGGAGCTAACTCCTGGCATTACCAATGGATGAACCATATTTGCAAAGCACTAGCCATCGAACCAGCACCTGGGAAAGGGGCACCATGAGATCCTAGAAGAGCTTCTGCCAACTGCTATAGCAAGCTTGCTGCTTCTGCAGCTTCCATAAACTCTGTAGCCTGCCAGTGCTACAGTGTCGAAACAAAAACTGCACAGGAGCCAGCAGTAACTGGTAAAGCTTGAGCTAGCCAGTCCACAGAGGTTGCAGTGAGTGAGATAATGCCACTGCACTCAAGCCTGGGCTACAGAGTGAGACTCCATGTCAAAAAATAAAATAAAAAGATTTTACTAGCTCCATTTCATCAGCAGGGTCCGTTCCTCGATTTATAGTTTCAGTCAGATGCTTCTGTTGGCCCCATCCTAGCAGCATGTCTCTAAACCTATCGTTGGCTATGAGGGCCAGGTTTATGTCAAGGCTGTGTTAGTCTGTTCTCATGCTGGTAATAAAGACATACCCGAGACTGGGTAATTTATAAAGGAAAAGGTTTAATTGACTCATAGTTCCACATGGCTGAGGAAGCCTCACAGTCATGGCAGAAGGTAAATGAGGAGCAAAGTCACATCTTACATGGCTGCAGGCAAGAGAGGCATGTGCTGGGGACCTGGCCTTTATGAAACCATCAGATCTCGTGAGACTTACTGTCATGAGAAAAGCACAGGAAAAACCCACCCCTGTGATTCAGTTATGTCCCACCGGGTCCCTCCCACGACATGTGGGAATTATTAGCATTCAAGGTGAGATTTGGGTGGGGACACAGAGCCAAACCATTATCAGAGGCTTTTATGTGAAGCCCCAAGACTTCCCAGCATTGACCTGTCACTTTTAATTTGTATAATGATTATTTGGTAAGATTTGCTGCTGTGGTTCCACCAGGTTTGAATGCACTATTCCCAGTGTTCTAGTAGGTCTGCTACTGAGAGAATGTTTAAAAAAAGAAAAAAGAAACACAAAGAGCAAACAAACACTTAGGCTGTGCAGTGAGATATTCTGTAACAAAAGGCAAGAAGGTGACTCGGGCTTTCATGTTTCACATAAAGGTCTTCTCTGGCTGAGGAGTGCGCATTTGTGCATGACAGCTTTCGCCGGTTACCTATTTTTTTCCTGAATTTTCTGAGAGGGACTTGTAGATATATTGCTCTTTTAACTGAAAATACTTTAGTGTATATTTCCTAAAATCAAGAACATCCTTGTACATAATCATAGTAAAATCATCAATATCAGGAAATTGAAATTGACCCAATACGTGTCCAGTGTACCGACCTTATTGAAATTTTATCATGGTGTCAGTAATGTACTTGATAACAAATGAAAAATATTTTGCAAACAGTTACACTTTCCTTTTGATAAACAGTTACACTTTCATGGAGTCATGTAGATTGACCTTTCCAGCAGCAATTATTGGAGCACCTGTTTCCTCACAGCCTTTTCAAGAAATTGTATTCAAAATTTTGGGATCTTTTTTACTCATCTGATAGGTTAGAAAATAGTGTCTTATTGTACGTTTAATTTGCATTTTTCTTACAAGGAGTAAGGTTGAGGGCTTTTCCTGTTAAAGAATACCTATATCTTCCCATAAGACTAATTCTTAAATTCTTTTGTCCATAATGTATTAAAGATGATAGCATTTTGTGAACTATGTTTGTGGCATACAGTTTACTCCTAGACAACACACATTTGAACTGCACAGGTCCACTTATTTGCAGGTTTTCTTCCACCTCTGCCACCCTGAGAGAGCAAGACCCCCCACTTCCTCAGCCTACTCAACATGTAGATGGAGATGAAAATCATTTCCACTTACTGAATAGGAGATATATTTTCTCTTCTTTGTGCTTTTCTTAATAATGTTTTTTTTCTCTAGCTTTAATGTAAGATTACAGTAATATAATACACATATAAAATATGTGTTAACTATTGATGTTACTGGTAAGTCTTCTGGTTAACAGGAGGCTACTGGTAGTTAAGTTTCTTTGGGTATCTTATGGGCAGATTTTTAACTGCATCGGGGGTCAGTGTCCCTAACCTCTGAGTTCAAGGATCAGCTGTACATTTTTTTTTCTAATTTGTTTGCCTTTTTGAGTTAAAAAACTTTTTTAACTGGGGAGAAATTTATATATATGTATAGCTAAGTTTGTCAATGTTTAATGACTTCGGGCTTTGTTGATATTTAGACTTCATCACTGACATTATGGAAGAATAACCCCTTCTCTTATATCTGACTTTTATAATTTAATGGGTTTTTTTTTTCCTTTTTTTGAGATAGGGACTCACTCTGCTGCCCAGGCTGCAGTACAGTGTCATGATCATAGCTCACTGCAGCCTTGACCTCCCAGGCTCAAGTGATCTGCCTGCCTCAGCCTCCTGAGTAGTTAGGACTATAGATATGCACCACCACACCTGGCTAATTTTGTTATTTTTATTTTTGTAGAGACAAAATCTTGCTATGTTGCCCAGGCTGGTCTTGAACTCCTGGCCTGGAGCAGTCCTCCTGCCTTGGCCTCCCAAAGTGCTGGTATTACACTTGTGAGCTGCTGTGCTTGGCCATAATTTAATGTTTTAGACTAAATCTTTGATTTGATTTTATTTTTTTTCAGGTGGGCACCCAGATGTGCAAACATCATTTGTTAAGCAAATCATATTTTCCCCATTCAAATGTAATGCCACCTTTATCACACTCCCAAATCTATATATGTCTTTTCTGGAGTCTCTTCTACTCCACTAATCTGTCTTTTTATTTAAGTGTTCTGGTACCAAGTGGTTTTAACTTTTTAGTGTACTTTGATAACTAGAAAGCCAGTCTTCTCTTGATACTCCTTTTTAAAAGTGTATTATTGACTGTTTTCACATATTTATTTTTCAGATGCATTAGAATCTTCTGCTAAAGTTCCAAAAACTTTAATTCCAAAAACAGTCTTGTTGGTATTTGTATACAGATGATAAATTACACCAAGGAGAACTGATGTCTTTGTAACTTTTAGTCTTTGTCCCAAAGAATAGGGTATGGATTTCCATTAATTCATCTTTTCTTTTTTTTTTTCCTTTTTGAAAAGTATCACAGTAATATTTTGAAATTTTCTTCAGGTTTTTTTTTTTTTTTTGTAAATAGGAAAAGTATTGATTTTCTTGTACTAAAACTTGGGTATCTTTCTGAGTGTCTAGGTTTGTTAGATTATGTGGTAATATTATTTGAAAATAATGACTGACATTTCCAGTTTATACTGTATATTGCTTTATCTTGTCTAATGTCCTTGACTAGTATCTCTAGGTCACTATAAATTAATGACAGTCATAGTGGACTTTTTCCCCTGACTTTAATATATTTTTCTATTAAGTTGGTTACTATATTGAGATATGTTTTATTCACCTTTTCCTGTTTTTAGACATTTTTTAAGACTACATGTTGAGTTGTGGCAAATACCTTTTCATGTTGAAGATGAGTATATATCCTTTTTTCCCTACATTTGTAAATATATTTGAAGAGAAAAGCTACTGGTCAACTCCAGGGAAGCTTGCCATGTGGGATTGCAGATCTAGCTTTCCAGATCTTTCCATTTGTCAGAGTTGGAAATCTGGATTCCACTTCCTTTTTTAACATTGTGTGGGTGAAACAAAACATATGGAGGCCAGATTTGGAGACAGCTTCAGGACTTCCAGTTCGTAGTCTCTGTTCTAGTCTATTCCCAGATATTAGAACCTGGTGGCAGATTTAGATTATGTCACCCTGCGTAAGTAGAGATGTAGTTTTATTTTGGTTTGGAAAAAATCTGATTGCTTGGGAATGGTGTCCTAATTTTCACTAGTGGATATTATAGTCTCTTATACCCTTTTATACTGCATTTTTGATTTGTCATGATAAGGCCTTTAGGTAACTACGCATATTTCTGAATTAATTTTTACCTATTAGTTTTAAGCAGTCTTAAATTTTAGATGTCTTTAAAATATACACTATCACCACAAAATAAATATCTCTCATTTTAAAACCAGTTCCCTTATTTCCTTCTCCATTTTTACCCCTGTGATTTGTGTCTGTGCCTTTCTTTTTTTTATTTCTATTTTGTCACTGTTTAAATTATTTTTCATTCTTTTTTTCTTTCTTTCTTCTTTTTTTTTTTTTTTTGAGATAGGGTCTGGCCCTGTTGCCAAGGCTGGAGTGCAGTGGTACAATCATAGCCCACCACAACTCCCGCATCCTGGGCTCAAGCCATCCTTCCACCTCAGCCTCCTAAGTAGCTGGGACCACAGGCATGCATCACCACACCCGGCTCATTGTTTTAAAACTTTTTCTGTAGAGACAGAGTTTTGCCATGTTGCCCAGGCTGGTCTCGAACTCCTGAGCTCAAGCGATCTGTCTGCCTTGGCCTCCCAGAGCGCTGGGATTATGGGCATGAGCCACTGCACCCTGCCCACCTTTCTTTTTTTCTTTTTCTTTTTTTTTTTGAGATGGAGTTTCACTCTTGTTGCCTAGGCTGCAGTGGAATAATCTTGGAACACCACAACCTCCGCCTCTCCAGTTCAAGCAATACTTTTGCCTCGGCCTCCCGAGTAGCTGTGTTATCAGGCATACTCCACCATGGCCTGACTAATTTTGTATTTTTAGTAGAGATAGGGTTTCTCCATGTTGGCCAGGCTGGTCTTGAATTCCCGACCTCAGGTGATCCACTTGCCTCAGCCTCCAAAAATGCTGGGATTACAGGGGTGAGCCACCATACCTGGCCCTTTTGCACCCGGCCCCTTTCTTTTCTATGTGAATTATTCTTGTGAAGAATATTGTATTCAAGGAAATAAATTTTCTATCTTTATAGATTTACTTGCATATGTGGAGAATTTCTTATATATAACAGAGAAGGAAACAGAGGTTTTCTTTTTCTTTTAAAAAAACTTTTTCTGACACAGTTAAGTAAATTTTAGTTAAAATGTTATGGTGAATTTCGTTAACGTTGCCAAAATCTTTCTGATTTCATGCGGATTCTTTATCTGAGTTATTTGCATAGTTACTGTACATGTCACCTTAATTTCAGATGAATAAATCTAATCAAAAATTTTAAAAATAAAGTGATTCTAAGTTTTAGTTACCTGCAGTCAACCAAATTCCCAAAAATGTTAAATGGAAAATTTTAGAAATAATTCTTAAGTTGTAAATTGCTTACCATTTCACCTTGTGCTATCCTGCTCCATACTGAGAGGGATGAGAGGGACGCAGGTCATCCCTTTGTGTCCCATGCACTCACGCTGCTGCATCAGCCACTCAGTAGCTGGCTTGGTTATCAGGTAGAAAAACAGAGTTTACGTAGGTTTCCCTACTGTCTGGGGTTTCAGGCATCCACTCAGGTCTTGGCACTATTTTCTACTGAAAAGGGAGGGACAGGTGTACTTACTATATTTCCATCAATTTGTGATTTTTCTTCTATTAGAAATAGTTTTAAACTTGATTCAAAATTGAATAATAATACAGGAGACAGATCCACTTATATTTTATCACGAGTTGATATATACTATTTGTCTTAACTATTTACAAATTGCCTTTTATCGCATATGAATTTACCATTTTTTAATTATTTGCATTTAGATTTTTTTATTGGCGACATCCAGTAGGCCCAATAAATTCTTATTCCAGCGTCATTCCTTCTCTTCCCGTCCCTGGCATTAAGCATGGGGTTGTTTGATCCCATCTGCTTTCCTTCTCATTGACAGGGAGCCGACTGTGTCCGAGTGCCCGCTGGACCTATAGAATCAATCACTTTTTCAGTGGGCGTTCTTTCTCAGAGACTGAATTGTATTTTCCCCAACTGTTAGGGGTTTCAGCAGGATTAACTCATAGCCCTTGATAATGTCAGCCATCCTGGGAATTGCAAGCTTTCCCGTAACTGATCATACGTGTAGCTTTCTATAGGGACCGCAGGGGGCCCTGGCCGGGACACTGGGCGTGGCGTCCAGGCCGAGTGGTACGTGTCCTTTCCCTCTGCAGGCTCCATCCGTGAGGAGAACGGCGTACGATGGCACGTGTGTCCCTACTGCGCCAAGGAGTTCCGCAAGCCCAGCGATCTGGTGCGCCACATCCGCATCCACACCCATGAGAAACCCTTCAAGTGCCCGCAGTGCTTCCGTGCGTTCGCCGTGAAAAGCACGCTGACGGCCCACATCAAGACGCACACCGGCATCAAGGCATTCAAGTGCCAGTACTGCATGAAGAGCTTCTCCACCTCGGGCAGCCTCAAGGTACACATCCGCCTGCACACAGGTACGACCTCAGGGCTGCGCCCACACGGGTACTGGCCACGGGGGCGCACACAGCATGGCGCACAGGTACGGCACACAAAACGTGCGCAGGTACGGCACACAACTATTGCCCCCACCATAGGTGTGGCCTGCAGTGCGGCACCCACACAGCCACTGCCCACAGGGACTGCACAGCCTACTGCACAAAGATACCAAACACAGATACTGCACACAAGTACTGCCTACACAAGTACTGCCACAGAGACTGCGCAAAGTACCACCCAAAGTACCGCCCACTGCACAAAATACCACCCACACCATAGGTGTGGCCTGCAGAGCTGTACCCACATAGGCACTGCCCATAGGGACTGCACACAGTTACCAAACACAGATATCACACACAGTACCCAACACAGCACTGTACACAGGTACTGCACACAGGTACCTAACACAGGTACTGCACACAGTACCCAACACAGCATCATGCATGAGTACTGCACACAAGTACTGCCCACAGGGACTGCACACAGTACCATACGTAGTACTGAACACAGTACTGCAAACAGGTGTGGCCTGCAGTGCTGTACCCACCCTGGCACTGCCCATAGAGACTACACACAGGTACCACACACAAGTATGGCCTGCAGTGCTGCAACCACATGGGCACTGCCCACAGGAACTGTACACGGTACCAAACACAGGTACTGCACACAGGTACCAAACACAGTACTAAATTCAGGTACCACACACAGGTACCAAACACAGTACTGCACACAAGTACAGCCTGCAGTGCTGCACCCACACAGGCATTGCCCACAGGGACCACACAAGGTACCAAATACAGGTACTGTGCACAGGCACCAAGCATAGTACCAAATGCAGTACTGAACACAAGTACTGCACACAGTACCAAACAGTGCAGCACACAGACATCATGCATAGTACCAAACACAGTACTGCACACAGTATCAAACACCGTACTGCCCACAGGTATAGCCTGTAGAGCTGCACTCAGGCACTGCTCACAGGGACCACACACAGTACCAAACATAGTATGGTACACAGGTACTGCACACAAGTATGGCCTGCGGTGCTGCACCCACACAGGTACTGACCACCAGAACTGTACACCATACCATGCACAGGTACTACACACAGGTACTGCACATAGTACTAAACACAGTACTACATATGGTATTCAACACAGTACTAAACATAGTACCATATACCCAGTACCACACAAGTATTGCCCACAGGGACTGTATACAGTACCCCACACAGTACTACAGTTAGGTACCAAACACAGTACTGCACACAGGTACCAAACAGTACTGCCCACAGGTACTGTGCACAATACCCAACATGGTACTGCACACATGTACTGTCCACAGGGACCGCACACTGTACCACACACAGTGCTGCACTTAGGTACCAAACACAGTACCAAACATAGTACTATACAGGTACCGAACAGTACTGCCCACTGGTACTGCACACAGTACCAAACACAGTACTACATACAGGCATCTCACAGAGTACTGCACACAAGTAGTGCATAGAATACCAAACATAGTACAGCATACAGTACTAAACACAGTCCTACACGCAACTACTGCCCCCAGGGACTGCATACAGTACCACACACCGTACTGGACGTAGTATCACACACATAGTACTGCACTTAGGTACCAAACACAGTATTGCACACACGTACTATACACAGGTACTACACACATTATTAAACAGTACTGGACAGGCATCACACACAGTATCAAACACAGTACTGCATATAGGCACTGTACACAGTACCAGAGTACTGCACATAAGTTGTGCATACAGTACCAAACACAGTACTGCACACAGTACTAAACACAGTACCACACACGGTACCAAATACAGTACTGCACACAGGTACCACACATGGTACCAAACACAGTGGCACACACACTGCCAATAGGTACTGCATGCAGTATGCACACAGGTGCTGAGAAGGGATTGAGTCACAGCACCTGGGAGAGCAATAATTGAATACTTGGAGGATGTGTTTCTGTCTTTTCATCAGCACTTGTTGAGTCTTTTCTATAGGGTGGGCATGAGGCATCTACAGGTGAAGAAAGCAGGTGCAACCTTGATCTCCATGGAGCTAAGGATGTGCTGGGGGAGGCATTAAAAACAAGTAACACTTAAAAATGAACGTAGAACTGCAGAGGGTGAAAAGAGACTTCTCTCCGGATTGGATTTAGATTTAGGCTGAGTGAGCCTTTCTGAGGACACAACACGTAGTCTCCATATGATCTGGGAAGAGATCTGGAGGCTTTAGCTGGGCCAGGGGGAGGATCAGGGACCTGTTTGTACTGAGGCTTTCTAATCAGTATTAAGGCGTGAAATCTTTCATTATGGAGCTCCAATTTTTTTAAATGATATATTTATTGAGACGTAATTTACATATTATAATTACCCTTTTAATATATACAATTTGGAATTGTGAAACCCACACCACTGTCCGATTTTGGAACAGTTTTATCCCCCCCCCCTCCACCCCCGCCCAAAGAAACCCTGTACTCATTGGCAATAGCTCCTGAATTCCCTCAGGGATCCTCCGCTGGGCTGACAATGTGGATGAGTATTTGACAAAGCTGAAGTTACTCAGTTTTGTTGTATGTCTTTCTTTGAAATTTACATTTTCATTTGCTAATAAAATTATAAAACAAGGAAATACTCTTTAGAAGTGGGGCACAGTAGTAAGAGGACCATTAAGAGGATGTTAGTACTGTTATCATCATCATTCACAATCTGTAACAACTACTATTTATTGTTTGTTTGCAAAATGTGAGACATTACTAAGTGCTGTTTAAACATTAGCTTACATAATCCCAGCAGCAGCCCTGGAGGCAGGTGAGACACTTTCCAGATGAGGACTTTAGAGAGAGAGCATCCTTATACACTGTAGAATTTTTAAGAACTACTAGTTGTTCAAATATACATATATTACAATTTAAGACCTTGTCCTAAAAATACTAAACATTCTTTTTTTTATATACTTATTACATGCCTTCATATCTATAATATGCACTATGCAAAAAGGGAAAATAATTTACAATATCCGTGAAATTATAAGCATGGCCTAATAAATTGAAGGTTCAAATCAGAATTGGAAATACATTTTATGTTGGCATTTGCTGTTGAGATGTAATTTCTAAAATGTGATTTTATTTTTATTAGGAGTTAGACCTTTTGCTTGTCCTCACTGTGACAAAAAATTTCGAACCTCAGGCCATAGGAAGACTCACATTGCTTCCCACTTTAAACATACGGAATTAAGGAAGATGAGGCACCAGCGAAAACCTGCAAAGGTTCGTGTTGGCAAGACGAACGCTCCAGTCCCTGATATTCCTTTGCAGGAACCAATCCTCATAACTGACTTAGGTAAGAGGGGTTGCAGGGATTCTTTACAATTTACTGAGTACTCTTTTCTTTGGTATTTCATGAATTGTGTATGCAAATTATGGTCTATGTAGTTAAATAGTTTTTTAGCCATAGTGTTAATGAGATCTGTGTTAAGCCTTGTTTTGCTTTCCAGGCTAGCATGTTTTACAATCAAGATTAAAATCCTAATTGTATCCAAACTGCTACTCAAATTGTTTGTTAAGAGACATATAATGTGTAAGTGAAAACAGTAGTGTAAAAGTCCTCATTGAAGAAACATTGCTGCCTCAGTGGAACCGTCAAAGGTGACAAGTGGTTTTATGTGAAACATACAGTGCATATTGTTGTTTTCATCTTTAGGTTCTTTGTGTTATTTGGGCTACTTTATAATCTTTGGATTGAAAAGGAAAAGAAAATTCTGCCTGCTTATAAGTTCTTTTTAGGTTCAATGTTATTATAACCAACCCAAACTAGGATTTTGTTAACAATCTAGAAAGAAAACACTGCTTGTTAGAATCTTCAGAAAAATTATTTCTGTCAGTACTGGAAAAAAATTTAAGAAACCTCTACTTTTGCACCAAATCCAGGAAAAAAAAATTTTAAGAAACCTCGTTGTCTTAGTTTGTTTGAGCTCTTGAATAAAAAATACCACTGACTGAGTAGTTTATAAACACTAGAAGTTTACTTCTCACAGTTCTAGAGGCTGGGAAGTCCGAGATCATGGTGCTAGCAGATTCAGTGTCTCGTGGGGTCTCTCTTCCTCATAGATGGTGCCTTCTGGCTATGTCCTCCCAAAGGTCCTACCTTTTACTACATAAATTTTGGGGGATCACAAACATTGAGACCATAGCACTTATTAAACTCTGTATGTGAATTTATATTTTTATGCAGTTTCTGTATTTCACTGCTTTCCTAGGAAAGATAATTCAATCTATAAGCATAGTAAACAAAATATTCCTTTATTCCAAAACATAGTATACAGAGAGATTTTAGATTGTTATAAATAAGGGGCCACCAATAAGATGATCAACAGCCATAAACTTGTGCGAATCTAAGAGTTTAACATCAAAATACAGAAACCTAAAAGAATTTGAAGGAGGAGGAAATACTCAAATTCTCAAGTGTAGTGAAATATCCTTAATAGGTCAACTTCAACAAACACAATAAAACTGAGGGAGATTCGAGCACACATAGGAAAAGTGTTACTTAATAGCTTTATGTAATCTTTTGCCTTAAATTACACACTTTTAAATATGCATGAAACAGAAGTTGATCACATTCTAGGGTACAGAAAAATTTCAATAAATTCTCAGAAGTTGATTTTATACAGGATAAAATCTTTGATTATAGTTCACTGAAAAGCTTATATAAAATAGCCATCCAAAATTTTATTACATGAAAAGAAGGACTCAAACACTGCATACTACAGATGTCAAGTATTATGTAAACAGGTTGGATGGACCAAAGCTGTCCTAGGAAAAATTAAGACTTTTGAGTATTGTTAGAAAATAAGACAGATTGAAAATAAGTAAAATATTTAACTCAAAAACCAGGAAAATTAAAAGAAAGTAGCAGAAAGGAATTAATACAGCAGTTCCCAACCTTTTTGTCATCAGGGACTCGTTTTGCAGAAGACAGTTTTTCCACAGATGGGAGGTTGGGTGGGGGAATGGTTTCAGGGTAAAGCTGTTCCACTCAGATCATCAGTTATTAGATTCTCAGAGGGAGCGTGCAACCTAGATCTCTCACATGCACAGTTCACAATAGGGTTCACACTCCTGTGAGAATCACGGTTCACAATAGAGCTCCCTCTCCTATGAGAACCTAATGCACTGCTGATCTGACGGGAGGCAGAGCTCAGGTGGTAAAGCTCACTTACCTGCTGCTCACCTCCTGCTGCCTGGCCCAGTTCCTAACAGGTGGCCCGGGGCTTGGGGACCCATGAATTCGTACATATAATGGAATTGAAGATAGAAGACAAAAAAATGAGCAGAATAATAGATGACTGGTCACTAATAAATGTGAGAAAACATAATATTAGGAATGAGAAAGAAGTTGTAAGCACAGGTACAAATGAGGTAATAATTGTTTGCAGATACTCTACAACTTTTTGCTAATATATTTGAAATTTTTGATGAAATGAAATGAATATTTTCTAGAATAATATACTTGGCAGAACTGACTGTAGAAGAAATAGAATACTCCAAAATATGCAACAAATTGACAAGATAGTCAAAGGTCATCTTCTCCAAAATATCAGCCTGGCTGGACATGGTGGCTCACGCCTGTGATCCTAGCACTTTGGAAGGCCAAGGTGGGCGGATCACTTGAGGTCAGGAGTTTGAGACCAGCCTGGCCAACATGGCAAAACCCATCTCTACTACAGATACAAAAATTAGCCAGGCATGGTTGTAACCACCTATAATCCCAGCTACTCAAGAGGCTGAGGCAGGAGAATGACTTGAACTCAGGAGGCAGAGGTTGCAGTGAGGCAAGATCACACCACTGCCCTCCAGCCTGGGCAACAAGAGCGAAACCGTCTCAAAAAAAAAAAAAGAAAAAGAAAAAGTCTGATAATTTTATATATGAATTGTACTAAGCTTCCTAAGAACTGTAATTATTATTATACTTAATTGTTTTTGAGAATAGAATGGGATCAAAAACCCCATAATAGCTTAGAATACTTTGATATCCTTATCTAGTTTTGGTTGCTCAAAAATGAAACAACAGACCAGTTTCTTCTTTCAGATTGCCATAAATCAAGTTATACACCCATAGGTTTCTTGACTTCAAGTTTATGAATCTTCAGTTGAGTTAGAGTCTTGACTTTTCAGAAATTTTTCAGGGTTAAAATGGGATATATTTTACTTATTGGCTTCACAGATGCTTGTATCTTAAACCAGATAGTGGAAGCTGACTTCTTTGGTTTAGGCTAACTGGGACACATGAGGGAAATGATCCTAGAGGGAGCTTCATACTGTAAATTGTAAAATATTATAACTATGTCTTATGCTTAATTTTATTGTTACTTATATTTGTGTTCATCTCTTCTCTCAGACTCTGGACCCCTTAGAGGCTACAGAAAAGACTTGGCTGTCATAACCTTTGGGGGACAGAGTTTGATAAAAAACATGATAAGAAGAGGTTTTAGCATAGAATACTTAGTTATTTGACTTAGTTGGGAGATGACATCTTCCAGTTCAGTGTAGTTACTCAAAATGCAATATGTTTTACACTAAGACTGTCCTTTTAAACAGTATTAGAATGCATTAAAAATACTATACCAAGTAATTCATTCTCTGATTATTAAGGAAGCACTTTTGCATGGTATAGTACATTTGGTCATACATTTTTAGAAACTTATATAGCTGCATGGGAACTAAAAAATTTTCCTTCTAAAACTTTCCTGCATTCCCTGTTCTTTATGTTTGTGGATGTAACAACTAGGGTCTAGAGAGAATTGATGACTTTGCTTGTGTGTCATACAGCTGGCTTGTGTTCATGGTGGACCTAGAATCTGGGTCTTCTGACTTGTAGACTAGGGTTCTGTTTCATCTACAACTCACTTCCTTCCACAGCCACTTCCATAGTCCTGCTGAGCACAGAATTATGCAATAGCACACTGTGATTTTTCGGATAGTATAAGTAATTGTATCTTGGTGTAAAGCACTATTAGTCTTCATGGAACTTGGATATTATGTATTTTATGACATTGTAGCGATTGCATTTCACTAGATACTCTCTTTGTTATACTTGTTCCTTCAAGCTAAGGAACTAAATTTTAAATGTGCAGTCTGAAGAAGTATTGGAGACATGTAATTATAATATTCTGATCTGGAGCTGCTTCTGGATTTTAAAATCATATATCTGTTTTAACTATTTTTCTATATTATATGACTTTATATAAACAATGTCACCATTTTTTCATTTTGCTTAGCATAAATGTTTGAAATATCTTTCCTTTGATGTGAGCCAGCCTTTGGTTATCTGTTATTCTAAACGTCAAGGGTGTAATGATGGATCTTTCAAGTTTATTTTGAGGTATTAATCCTATTAATATACTTGCTTGTCATATTAATACAAGTGCTTGTAAACCCATTTGTCAAACCTCGTATATCACATTTATGATATATAGTTATGTATGATGTATAATATGTGTTATGTTTGTCCACATTCTTTCTTGAGGATTTACATTCTGTTACTATGTGCAATACTGTACATAAAAGCTGTGGTAAGAATAGTTGTATTTCCCTCAGGCAGCCTACAGGATGAAGCTTTTGCTTCTGTTATTATAGAAAGAATTTTAGGATGCTTCAAGGACATTTCTTGTTTCTTATTCAGGTGTTAATTAACTAAAATTTCTTCATGTCTTTCTCTGAGATAAGTAGTTTCTTCATATAAGAAATAAACATGTCAAAGGACTGATAATATAGTAGAAATGATTAATATAGAACTTTTTATGTATGTTTAATTTCTCATTAATTTTTTCTTCAAAGTTTGAGACCTCATAATTAGCCCAACTTTGATCAGAACTTTGTGTTTAAGATTAGTAAAGGTGAAAAATAAAGCACTCAAAAAATGAGCCTATTATTTTACTTCTTTACTGGCTCAAAGAAGAAACATCCTTCTCCCTCACCACAAGGGCTCAGAGTCTTCTAGGGTTCTGTTCTAAAGTATACATGCCTAGCTACAACCCCCACGCGGTAGCGTTCCATGTCTGGGGAGAAGTAACTAAGGTAACAGTGGTGTATACTAGGATTGTTCGTTGCAACATTGTTCATGATAGTGGAAAGTCAGAAGCAATCAAAATATTCCTCAAAGGTATGATGAACAAACCTTGGTGCCATGGAATTGTGCAGACATCCAAAGAATAGTGGAGATGAGGTCATATGTCATGACTTGGGAAGATGTTAAGGTGTCTGTATTAAGTATAAGCAGGTAATTACAGAACAGCATGTGTGGTTGATCTCACTTATGTTCATGTGTAATGAGTTTTTTTCTTAGAGTATACACTAAACTGAATTTTGTTTTTTTGTAAGAGATGTTACTGTGCAAGTTCCTTTTGTGTGTGTGTGTGTGTGTGTGTGTGTGTGTCTTTTTAGGGTATTCCGAATTATTTGAGAAGGGGCCACATAAGTTGGAGGTTGCATAAGAGTGGATTCAGTAAGGGATTGGAGAAAGTAATTCAGTTCATGGAGTCCAGGCAGGACTGGGAAGGGAGTGAAGACAGATGATCTAGTAGACTAGGAGATGGAAGTCAGGCTGACACTAGACTAGGGTTCATCCGGCTCAAAAAGCAGACAGGAGGAAGCATGAGAGAGCTCTGAGGGCTATAGCTCGGCGCAGCTGTGGAAAGGAAATGATGAACTGAGCATTCTGTGAAGTTGTTTATGCTGGAGCACTTGCTCACTGTGCAGTGTGGGTTCCAGAAGCCACAGGAGAAAGTGTTGGAAGGAGATTGGGAGACTTTGTGGGTCGTCTGCTGCATAGGTGGACCCTGCGGGGGGACACTGTGGCAGGATGGGGGATAACACAGAGAGGAGAGTGGTCCCTGGGCCTCCTTAGGGCTCAGAGCCGTGAGGCCTGGTGTGATCTCAGGGTGGAGGTCTCCAGATCAGAATCTGGTATCAATTTGCTTCCGTTCTTCAGTAAAGGCTAGAGCACCAGGGTCAGGGGCTGGGTCTGCTGGTGGGGTTTGTCTGTGTAAAGGGGCTAAATCAGGTGTAGCCTGAAGTCTAGACTGCTCCTGGGAAAGCACATGGTTGTGCCATCGAATGAGCTTAGTGTCTGCTTGCAGAGCTCCAGGGAGAGACTCACCTGAAATCCTAACTTGACTTACGGAAGTCAGCTCTGACTAGTTGGTAGGCTTTCTTCCCCCTCTCATAAGACATAGTGTCTTTTGGCATGGGAAATGGCAGAAGCAATGTTGGGTTTTTCTATTTGTGAAGTGTCTTGTTTTCTTCCCCCTGGAAACAGATATAAGACAACCATAGGAGGGTTCTTACTTTTTAAAAATGACTTTGTGAATTTGGAATTCCTAGTTTACCTACTTCCATGAATTGAGATACTTAACTGCTTGAAGTAATCTCACTTGGCTGCATCTTTTTTCTTGCTTTTGTTTTATGTATTACATATCTAATAAACGATATAAATTTTTCTGATATTTCTGTATTATATAATTCATTTTAGTGGTGGAAAGAGTTTTTAAAGTTTTTTTCTTTTTTTGAGGCAGAGTCTCGCTCTGTCATCCAGGCTGAAGTGCAGTGGTGCGATCATGGCTCACTGCAACCTCTGCCTCCCAGATTCAAGCGATTTTCCTGTCTCAGCCTCCAGGATAGCTGGGATTACAGATGTCCACCACCACGCCCAGCTAATTTTTTGTATTTTAGTAGAGACGGGGTTTCATCATATTGGTCAGGCTGGTCTCAAACTCCTGACCACAGGTGATCCACTTGCCTTGGCCTCCCAGAGTGCTGGGATTACAGGTGTGAGCCACTGCACCCAGCTGAGTTTTTAAAATTTTTATTTTAAAATTCATTCCATTAAGTTTAACAAGGAGCAAGAAAATGGCTTATTAAATATTATTTGTTTATAATTTTAGTTAAGTTTATGCTAATAGTTATTGAAGCTATCTGTATAAAATTCTAAATGATTGTATCTAATATTACAGTAGTTGCTGCTATGCATCACCACGGAGGCCCTCTGAGATGGGCATTTGAAATATGAAGTTTTATAAGCTTAGTTAGTAGTGACCAAAAGCATCGCTCTTTTTAGTTGCCATTTTGAAAAATAGTCATATTAGTTTTCTGTTCACCTTTCAGGGTAATTCTTGTAAGAACCTAACATGGTTCCCTAAACACATGGGTGTCCCATAAATGTTGACTATAAGACGATAAATAAATGACCTTGGTTTGAATTTGCGCATTCTTCTTTCATTCTCTAATTCCCTACACACTGAGAACAGGGGTCAATTTCTTCAGTCATATTTATGTATCCTCTTAACCGCAGGTGGTAGGTGGGCTCAGAGCTATGTCAGTAATTACAATGGAAGTCCCAGGCTCAAGAAGCTGAAAGCCTGGTAGAATGGGGAAAAGACGTGAGGACAAGCAGTGACTGGCACAGAAGTGGAAATAAGATGCAGAGATGGGAAATCCAGGGCACAGCAAGAGTGTAAAGATACAGAGGGACATGGCGGATGGGGGATAGAGCCATGTTGAGTGCCACACCAGACAGTCGTAGCAGTTAAATACTTGATGGTATGCTGCGGAAGGCATTTGAGTAAACTACCGTTGGGATCATAGCTTACTTTAGTAAACTAGATGTTTTTCTGCCAGTGTTATGAGAATAACTGAATGCTCATTGAGCAAGCTAGCTAGTGAAGTCTTAAATGTTTTTGGCAATAGGGACACATATAAGTCTAGGGGACTCCTTGACAGAGGGAACACCTGAGTCCAGGGTTAGCCATCACTGTTTTTGAGAACCAGGCATGGCATTCAGTCTGCATGTCACAGCGTGTGTATCCGGGGGAAGGTGGTAGTTGTGTACTGGATGACTGCATTTTCTCTTTCTTTTTTTCATTTCTTGAGATGGAGTCTTACTCTGTCACCTAGGCTAGAGTACAGTGGCACGATCTTGGCTTACGGTAACCTCTCTCTCCCAGGTTCAAGTGATTCTCCTGCCTCAGCTTTGTGAGTAGCTGAGACTACAGGTGTGTGCCACCACAACTGGCTAATTTTTGTTTTTTGTTTTTTTAAGTGGAGGGGTTTCTCTGTGTTGGCTAGGCTGGTCTCTAACTCCTGACCTCAGGTGATCACCCACCTTGGCCTCTCGAAGTGCTGGGATTACAGGTGTGAGCCACTGTGCCCAGCCTACAGTTTTCTCTTTTGAGCAGGATGAGTTGTGAGGAAAAAGTGAGGCTATGCTGTCAGGCATAGGGTGGTGTCAGAGTGCCCTGCAGAGAGGTCTTTGACATAGCTCTTTTGGTCCAGAAGGCTTGTGAGATGAGAAAAGCCTTGGCAGTGTTAAGGGTTGTGCTGTGTGGATTATATATACAAATCACAAGGGAGAGTTCTGAATACTTTTTGAAAAATAAGGTTCTGATGTAAGCATCAGGCATCAGAGGTGAATTTCCTTAAGTCTAATAATGAGCTAGGTGAAATTGGTTGGACTGTCAATTCCCTCCAGCTTTGTAATTGTTTTTGCTGTTATTTGAGATTGGTGGCAGTGGAAAAAGAAGGGAAGATGCAAGTTAAGAGACATTGGAGCAGTGTTGATCACCAGGCCTGGCAAATGCTGAGTACAAGACAGGGAAGGGAGCTCTCTGAGGCCCGGGGCTCCCCAGCCTTGGAGACCAGAAGACTGTTCCAGGCTTGCAACCAGGAAAGCTGGGAAAAGTAGGTTTTAGGGGAAGAAATTGAAATGGAATCTATTTTTGTGAAAAGTCAGGCGAGAAGGTATTTCTCATGTGTGTTAAGAGGTGCATCATGCTAATCATTGCATAGAAGTTAAGGTATGACTGAGGGAGGAGAGAGAACTGGGAGTGGAGAGCTGTAGGCAGAGGACAGAGTCTTGGCCAGTGCCTCCTTGTCTGGGCAGGAGGAGGAGCATCCCAAGGCTGATGGAGGACTGAATGCATGCTTCTTCCTCTTAGCGTTCCAAGGGACTCTTAAGGAATTCGAAAGTTTACCCCTAAGTTTGTCCTGAATTGCTGATATAATGCAGTAGCTTCATCAAGTCATATTTATTAGATGGTCTACCTGAAGGAATTCTTTATTTAGTAAATGTATGTAAAACCTGAAATATTTAGTAATTTTGTTATTTGTAGATATCCAAATAACAAAAGATACCTTTTGGTTAATAACAAAGGATATCTTTTGTTCTAAAATGGTTAGCGTTTTCACAGATATCTTTAGTGATATCTTTAGTGATATCTGTGAAAACGCTAACCATTTTAGAACAAAAGATCATGTTAGAATTACTTTGGTTTTGAGTTTATTATAGTACCTAGTGTGCAGTATTCATGCTGAAGAAACAAGGTATTAAAATCCTGCTTAACCTGAACTGTGGACATAGTTGTGTAAATTCCATGTCAACAAATGCCCATATAGAAAGTAAATGTAGAAATTCATTAAAAATTGGCTGTGGAATCAAGGGAAGTAATTGTGACTAGATATTTCTCTTGTTGAAAAAATGAGGAACATTAATATGTATTAGTTTATAGCTGGGTGCGGTGGCTCACGCCTGTAATCCCAGCACTTTGGGAGGCTGAGGTGGGCCGATCACGAGGTCAAGAGATCGAGACCATCCTGGCCAACATGGTGAAACCTCATCTCTATTAAAAATAGAAAAATTAGCTGGGCGTGGTAGCACACACCTGTGGTTCCAGGTACTTGGGAGGCTGAGGCGGAAGAATCGCTTGAACCCAGGAGGCGGAGGTTGTAGTGAGCCGAGATTGTGCCACTGCACTCCAGCCTGGCGACAGAGCAAGACTCCATCTCAAAAAAAAATATATATATATATATATAAATTTATAATGTTTATATTAATTCATAATGTTATATTGTAAATGTATTAATTTATGTTTCCCCATAGGTATTTTTTGAATAGCCAGTTTGTAACACAATTAAAATAACATAGTTGCAACGTTATAATCTAACTTACCAGAATTTTCATCTTCTGGGTAAAACATATGCCTTTTGACATTTAATTTTATTGCTAGCATTGACAGTGAATTATGTCTGCTTTTCTTTTGGTTTGTAGGTCTTATCCAGCCCATTCCAAAAAACCAGTTTTTCCAAAGCTATTTTAATAATAATTTTGTAAATGAAGCAGATAGACCATACAAGTGTTTTTACTGTCATCGTGCATATAAAAAATCTTGCCACCTTAAACAACACATCAGGTAAGGTAACAGATTCACAGATGGAAATTTAGTGTCATTAAACTGACTTGGTGACCTGATGGCTTAGGATGGTAGCATTAGCTTTTGGTATTTAAGATGTCATATTTGACTCTAAAATATTTATTGGTAATTAATATTTTTATTCTTTAATGTCTTGACTAAACTGTTTTACCCAGAAATTGCCACTGGATTTTATGTATATGCCCATTAAATGTCAATTTGCAGTTTCCAGGAAATATCAAAGTATTTGGTTTACTTTATTAGACTTCTGTTTATGTTTTTCAGATATATTTATCAGAGTTTAGATTAATTCTCAGTGCTAGCCACAGGGAAAAGGAAGTTGAACCTTAATCATGAGGGACAGTGTGATATCATGAAAAAAGTATAGAACTTAGAAAAAGCCTTGGCTTCTAGCTTCATCTCTGTCGTGTGACTTCAGGCAGCTCGCTTAAGCACTCTTAGTCTCAGGCTTCCTCATTTGTAAAATGTGGAGAGCCATGGCATTGCTGCTTAGCTGTAAAAGATGTTACGATCAAGTGAAGTGAAATGCAAGAGTGCATTCTAGTCACAAAGCATTATACAAGGATAAGAAACTTACTCATTAAAATGTGTATTTTTTTTCAGATCCCATACAGGTGAAAAACCTTTTAAATGTTCTCAGTGTGGAAGAGGCTTTGTTTCTGCAGGCGTGCTCAAAGCGCATGTCCGAACACACACAGGACTGAAATCTTTCAAGTGTCTGATATGTAATGGGGCTTTCACGACTGGTGGCAGCTTACGGCGACACATGGGTATCCACAACGACCTTCGTCCCTATATGTGTCCCTATTGCCAAAAAACATTTAAGACTTCACTAAATTGCAAAAAGCACATGAAAACCCACAGGTGGGTGTAATTCTGTTGGTCACTTTTTATCATCTTTATAATTCCCAGAAGATGGTAGGGAGTGTTTTTAGGAAATAATCGTCTTTGATTCTTACATTATTATTTCTAGCTCATAGTATATGAGTTCAAGAAACTTAAGTATTAGTGTATGAGGATCTAATGGGAGCCACAGACTGAAGCATTAACATTTTGATTTTTAATTTAATAACGAAGTAGGTTATATTGTGCTCAATGCTTTGTAAGCTCTCTTTTAAAGCTGTTAGTTGATAATTAGATGAAATGCTAGACTGTGTCTAGTATAGTCAGATAGTGAAGATTTCAGAAAAGAGAATCTTAGAAGATCCTGTGATTTCTAGGTGTGTCATCAGGAAATCTGAATGGTAATTATTCTGTGTTGTTGACTTTAAAGAACACGTGTTTTAGATATTCCATAAGCCCTTCATTCAGCCTAGCTTATATTTTCACATAATTGGAAGCCTAGCTCATCTCTACGTGGATGTAATCCAGAAGAGATACATTTCTGACTTGTGCTGGGGCCTGCTGGATGAGTATTTCTGTGAAGCCACAGAATTCTGTGTGGTACTGTAAAAGCTGGGTAGGGTGACCACAGCCTAGGAGATGTGAAAGTGAGTCACGAGGGCTACACCAGCTGCCCTGGGACATTTGCTTTCAGACAGCATTTTAACCCATATATGTCTGCCTGGATGTTCCCTACACAGCAAAACCCTAAATATTAGAATAAGTTAACTGCGGTAGTGTTTTTTGATACTATTGACCTGAATGCCTAAGCACCCTCAACAGAACTGACATTTTTGATTTCAGCATCATTGATTGTTTAGCCGAGAAATTTATCTGCTGCTTGAGACCACCTAGGGAGTGTGGTATTGGCGGTGTTGTATAGTGGACTCCTGTCAATCACACATCCAGTTATACTTCACTGCATTGTGTGGAGGGTGTCCTGTGCGGGGCACGTGTTTGGGAACTGGGGAACTCGGGGGCACATTGATGTTGAGGATGTTTGTGTTTCTTCTCACTGTGGCAGGATGACGGGTCCCCAGTTGGCCCGAGAGCTTACTGTGCTAACAGGAATGGAGCTTGAGCGCTCGTTTGCTCAGTGGATGTTAAATCTTTTTCAGTCAGGAAACCAGCTTTTTCAAGTGTACTTTTTGTGATAGTTTTGGGAATATGGGTTTTCAGGCCCTTGTTTCTGGACCTGGTGACCAGTGATGTAATTGCGGGGTCACCTTTATTAAGTGGTGTATTGCGTGGCCCTTGTTTGTCATTAGTTTCGAGGGACACATGCAGGAGATCAGTGTTTGAGAAGACACTGAGCAGATCAGTCTGTCATTGCAGAGCTGCAGTGCTTTGCTTTTACAGATTGTGTGCACCTGGAATCTGCCTACGAGGAGAGCAGACAGCCAGTGTTTCATTCCTTTGTTTGAAGTGTTGGGAATTCCCAAAATACCACATATACTCATACTAAAGATAGGTGAAGAAGGTTAGTTACTATAGTAACACTTATGGGAAAACAACAGTGAACGAAGGAAACAAACAGAAAACAAGCCTCCTTCAGTTAGCATGTGAGACACATGTGCTTAGGGTAGAGTGGCTTCTGCAGCCCCTGCACGCCACTGCACTGCTGTGTGGACGCATCACAGTGAAGGTGTGGGCGAACATATTCTGACACTTTTCTTTTATGTGAGACATTTTTGTTCTCCCTTCCACAGTAAAAGTAGTTATGAATTTTCTATTTTGGACATTAGAGGGAAAGTTTTGTTTGGAACTGAGAATGAAATTTTGAGTAGGCAGATTCCTAAGACACTGGAGCAGAGCCCGTGACGCAGCTTGTATGCAGAGGCAGAAGAGAGGACCAGGTGGCTCTTTGTTTTTTTGTGTTTTTTGTTTGTTTGAGACAGAGTCTTGCTCTGTTGCCCAGGCTGGAGTGCTGTGGCACAGTCTTGGCTCACTGCAGCCTCCGCCTCCTCAGTTCAAGCGATTCTCCTGCCTCAGCCTCTTGAGTAGCTGGGACTACAGGCGTGTGCCACCACGCCTGGCTAATTTTTGTATTTTTAGTAGAGATGGTGTTTCACCTTCTTGGCCATGCTGGTCTTGAACTCCTGACCTCAGGTGATCTGCCTGCCTTGGCCTCCCAAAGTGCTGGGATTACAGATGTGAGCCACCATGCCCAGCCGACTCTGTGTCTTAAATATTCTTTGCACTACCCAGCCTGTTAGTCAGTTGACTGTATGAGTTTTTTTCTTTTTTTTCAAGTTCTCAATTCATTGCTGAATTCATTGTTCATCTTTTCCTTTGAAAGAGAAATTGTTGACTTTGATGAATATGTACTGGATACACTTTGTGAATGTAAATATTGCTGAAAGCAACATTTGGATCATTGGTCCAATAAAACACCTGTAGCCCGGGCGGTGAGACAGCAGTTGATGAGGCTGGACCCTCTGTTTGTGGACCACATGTGTTGTCATATTTAGATCAGTCTGTAAAGGTGTCATCTTAGTACAATTATTTTTCTGAATACTTAGACTCCTTGCAGAACTTGAGTTGGGAGAGTTTTACTTTTAAACACGTGACATCTTTTTAGTGTTTTTAAACTGTTAGGCATTTGGGTGGGTGTTGTCCTTCATCCTCCCTTTGTGCCTCGTGTCTTGTAGCTGGTGGAAGCACTTAAAGATAAGGCAAACGAGCTCTCTTCAGAGTTACTAATGGTGTTCAGTTTCTACCTGAATTGCCCTCAGGACTTCAAGATGAAATCATTCATTAAAAATGTTACTTAATCAATGACAACTTTCTCCCTGTAGTATCCCACACAAGTAACCTTTGACAGCATCTAATCTGATGAACTGTTGTTAATTTTTCTGAAGGTATGAACTTGCCCAGCAGCTCCAACAGCATCAGCAGGCAGCCTCGATAGACGCCAGCACTGTGGACCAGCAGAGCATGCAGGCCTCCACTCAGATGCAGGTGGAGATCGAGAGCGAGGAGCTGCCGCAGACAGCGGAGGTGGTCACAGCGAACGCTGAGGCCATGCTAGACCTGGAGCCTCAGCACGTGGTGGGCACAGACGAAGCAGGGCTGGACCAGCAGTTGGCAGATCAGCCCTTGGAAGCAGATGAAGGTAAATGTTTAACTTTGAGTGATCCTGACGGAGTTTTGCAGCCTTTCCCACTCATTCCAGTCCATCGGTGTCTCCCATTGCCGACTTTTAAAGCAATATGTGCTGTGTGTGAGACAGAGATTGAATTCAGTATTTTGTATCATTCCACATGCTCTTAAATTAGATTGTTACTTTTCAATTAGATTTTTACTCTTCAATTGTATTAACTTTCTTAAATCAAGGTCTTTTTTTAAAAACAAAAACACAAAGTGATTGGACTTCTTGTTAGGAAATATTTGAAATCTTGTTAGGAAGTATTTGAAATCTTAAGATTATAGCAAAATCTATTGTCCTTATTTTGATATAGACGCTTCCAATTTTTTTCCATACAAATATGCAGGGGTGTGTGTGTATGTTTGTGTTTGATGTGCATATACGAATAAGGCTGGGTGTGGTGGTTCACACCTGTAATCCCAGCACTTTGGGAGGCCAAAGCAGGCAGATCATTTGAAGTCAGGAGTTCAAGACTAGCCTGGCCATGGTGAAATCCTATCTCCACTAAAAATACAAAAATCAGCTGGGCATGGTGGTTTACACCTGTAATCTTAGCTACTTAGGAGACTGAGGCAGGAGAATTGCTTGAACCTGGGAGGCTGAGGTTGCAGTGAGCTGAGATGACGCCACTGCACTTCAACCTGGAGAACAGAGTGAGTGAGACTGTCTCCAAAAGAAAAAAGAGTTATACAAATAGGATCTTGCAGTGCATACTGTTTTGTAAGCTACTTATATGCACAATATATTGCGAACATCTTTCAAGTGTAAACTGTATGATCTTTAGTATTCTATTAAGTGCACCCAGTGTAGATTCAAAGACTAACGTGGGTCAATGAACTGTTGGTGACTGGTCGGCAATGAGATTAAGCTCCTAAACCAGAATATAAAGCAGCACATCGCTTCTTTCATCAGTAAAGTTTGGCTACAAAAAAACAATGTCAGGTCAGCTGTAGACTGTGTGATTAGTGACATAGCTGGCTTCCATCTGGCACAGGCTTCTTCTTTCACACAGGTGTGTCAACAAACAATGTGCTCACCAGTTTTCTGTTTTGTTTTATGGTTGTCTCAAATGTATTTAGTCTCTGGGTAGGATTATACACTTTTCCCATATGGTACCTGCAACCATGCACACCCAAAAAGGTTGTAAACAATTATGTAATACCATTTTAGAATATTGCTTCATGGAACAGTGTCTAAGTTTTTGGACAGACTGTAAAGGCTTTCAGGGATGCTATTCTAGAAATGCAAAGAGAATGCTTTAAGCATATACGTACATAAGTTATCTCCCTATTGTCTTTTCAAAATAAGGGGTCTGATATTTGAAAATTTGCTGAAGTATACTTTTGGATAGATTTGCAGATGTGAAACAAATGTCTGAGTCCCCTTTTTGGCATCTCATCCCTAGATGGGTTTGTGGCTCCACAGGACCCTCTGCAAGGGCCCATAGAGCAGTTTGAAGATCAGACCCCTGCGCAGCAGTCCTTCGAACCAGCAGGGCTGCCCCAAGGTCAGTCATGGGTCTTCAGTGAAATTTGTAAGTGAGCTGTACCTCAGTTGAATTTAATTTTACAACAACCTTAGATGTTTTCTCTTAAGGCTCTTCTAAAATGTATGGTTTCAAACCAAATAACTTTTCACATGCATTGTAGATTTTTTATCAATGCATATACTATTTTGTGGTCTGCACAGGTCTTCTGGAAGGTGACCTCTGCAGCCATTCCACATGTAGTTTCCAGCCAAGAAAAGGTGGCTGAGTAGAAATCGGAACTTCATGGTGGCTGGATGTCTGTGGCTGGTGCTGTAAAGCCTCTGCTGGGTGATTTCTGCTAAGCACAGTCTCCTGCCTGTTAGCAAACAATGTTAGAGCCTGCTAATGACAGCTAGTCCTGATTCTAATTCACAAAATAGAAAGGTCCCGTTAGACGTGTTAAATTTATAAACCCTCCCTTTTTTAGCATTTTAATGTAACTTTAATATTTTTTTGTAGAGCTCCTCTTTTCTAATTTATTTCAGGTTTTACAGTGACTGATACCTACCATCAGCAGCCTCAGTTTCCACCTGTCCAACAGCTACAGGATTCCAGCACACTCGAGTCTCAGGCCCTCTCCACGAGCTTCCACCAGCAGAGCTTGCTGCAGGCTCCCAGCTCTGACGGGATGAGTGTAGTGAGTATGGACAGAGGGGTGCGTATGTGGCAGTATTTAGCAGGTGCTATTTTATTCCTCACTGTGATGATTTAAAGTTTCCTTAAAGGAAATTTTAAGAGGCATGCTCACTTCTTGTAACATTAAGGTTACTGCATTACCTGAGAAATCCTCAGTGTTTAGTACATAGGGTTTTCTTTTTCCTTAAAACATTTTAATTTTCCTTAAAGGTTTCAGTGCCATGGTGTGGCTTTGCACTTATGATTAAAAGCCAAAAATTTACTAGAGTGTTATGTAATAACACGTTGAAAAATACTATGTTGCTTTAGGCACAAAGCCTAAACCTATTTATTTGTGGGCTTTTAAAACATGTTAGAAGGAAATGAATGCTGACATTTAAAAATATTTAAATGCATCATTTAAAATTTTATCTCTTACTCCTAGTTGGAGACACTTTAATTTTGGTTTTGGTTTTTGTTTTTCTACTTTTGGAAATTTCTTAATAGTGATGAGAAATGATTGACCAATTGTTATCCCTTCTTAAAATCCATGATTGGTAGCTTTGCCCAAGTGGTAGGGCTGGAAAATGTCACAACATTTTTCTCATAGCTAGAAACTATCTAATTGGCAGCAGTTGCTGAATCTGGGAAGCGGAGAATGTACTTTTTAGCAACTGACTTCACTCCAGAGCTCTCTAAATAAAACTGTGCAAACCCAGTTCTGTGATTGTAGTTTTATCTAAGTTGGTTTTGGAAGTCAGGTAAACAAATGAGACACAGGCCCTTGCTTATAGCAGCATTCAGTTGCTGCACAGGAATGGATGACTCCACTGTCTGCAGTCTGTCCTGTGACTGTCCTGGCCTTCTGAAGGTCAGTGGAGCTTACCCTCTGCCTGGGGTGAGCATGAGTCTAATATAGAGTGAATAGAAAACATTGACCAGATTTTTGTTTCATCCTTGCTGTGGTAGCACGGATTGTAGTGCCGCTGTCAGGAAGGTACGGGGTCAGCATGACTGCTCTATGTATGTGTGGTACCATTCTTGGGGATGGAGAACATGTCTTTCTCACCCTCTGGTTCATGTGACAAGAGGAGATATAATATTATACTTTCTGAAGGTGGGATTTTATTCACTGTCAGTAAGAATAGTGCAAATGAAAGTGGAATCTCATTAAGATTCGCAGATATTCAAGTAGTTTGCGTTATACTTCTCTTAAATTTTAGACAACTCGCTTGATTCAGGAGTCATCCCAAGAGGAGCTGGACCTGCAGACGCAAGGTTCCCAATTTCTAGAGGACAGCGAGGACCAGAGCAGGCGCTCTTACAGGTAATTGTCTGCAAAGACCAGCTTGCAGTACTGCTGGCTGCCCACGATGGATGCTGCTGTGTGCCTGCCCTACTCCGAGGGCTTTGCAATTTCATTCTCTCAAAACTCTTCAAACAGCTCCATTGTCGTCCATATTCTGTAAATAAAGGATCTGAGACAAAGGAGATTACTGTGCTAAAATTTTTACAGCAAGTAAGTGAGTGGGCCAGGATTTGAATGAAGCAGTCTTCAGTTTGTCTGTTTGAAGTACTTGCTGTAGCTTCCCGTCTGAAGTTGACTGCTTTAAGTCATTATTATTACATTGTCAGAAATTACTTCAATCTATATTATGCCTTTTAGTCCAAGACTCTTCATGTGCTTTATATATAACAACCTGTGTGCCAGGATACAGCACAATTAGCAAGACAGCTTCTTAGCTGCGTCCGTCCGCCAGCTCAGCAGTGTTTACCGAGCACCCTCTGTGCACAGTGTACCACACTGGACACTTGGGACACGCTGGTGAACAGACAGACTCCTGCCCAGCTCACACTACGGCGTCTATGCTCATAGTGAATAAAATGAATACATGCTTACAAAATGAAGGATGAGCACGCATGTCATAAAAATTAGAATATGAGTATTGTTTTTTACAGAGATAGTCTTGGCTTTCTAATATGTTGATATATTTATGTATGTCAATTATATATATTTATAATATGCTTTAAAATTTTTTTATTGCATTTTAGGTTTGGGGGTACATGTGAAGAACATGCAAGATTATTACATAGGTACATACATGGCAGTGTGATTTGCTGCCTTCCTCCCCATCACCCATATCTGGCATTTAAAAACATGGAACGCTTCACAAATTTGCGTGTCATCCTTGCGCAGGGGCCATGCTAATCTTCTCTGTATCATTCCAATTTTAGTATATGTGCTGCCGAAGCGAGCACTAAAAATACTTTTTAAACTCTAGCACATTTTTATTCCAGAGCCACTGAAGCAAAAACTGCACCTCATTTACTTTACAGTCACTCTTGAAAACTGTTAAGGTACATTACCTCGAATGGTCTTAAGATTTTTTTAAATGCGTAGGTTTTGCTAATATTAAACACATAATGTAAGTACCTTGAACCAATATCCTTATGCGTTAGATTCCTTCATAAGGATGATACACTGAGGTCTTCATGAGTTTGCAAATTGCAAAAATATATTAGAGAGCCAGATGCAGGGGTGGGCCCCTGTAATCCCAGCTGCTTGGGAGGCCAAGGTGGTTGGAACACTTGAGCTTAGGAATTCAAGATAAACCTAGGAAGACCCCATCACTGATTTTTTTAAAAATAATTTTAATTTTAGCCAGGCATGGTGGTGCATACCTATAATTCCAGCTACTTGGGGGGCTGAGACTTGAGAATTGGTTGAACCTGGGGGGCAGAGGTTGTAGTAATCCAAGATTGCACCACTGCACTCCTGCTTGGGTGATGGAGTGGAGACTCTGTGCCCTCCCAAAAGAAAAAAATTCAACTTTTATTTTAGATCCAGGTATTACATGTTCAGATTTGTTTCTGATTTTTTAAAAAATGTGTGTGTGTGTGTACATATACAGATACACACATACACACATATGTATATGAGCAGTGGTTCCTTCTTTGGGATGGGGTTCCGGGGATCTTGAGGATGCACATAGATGGGCTTCAGATTTCTGTGACTTTCCTGATATTTTATTCACACTTTCATTTATTCAACATATATTTATTTGCCAAGGTCTAATTTGGGATTTTGTATTATTTTTAAGTGCGATTAATGTTTTCTTATATTTCCTTCATGATTTCTGCTCGGGCATTACTGGACTTTTAACCTTGTATCATTCATCCATTCATTCATTAAGGACATGTTATATGCCAAGCACTAAGACTGAATTAGCAAAACAGAAGAAGCCAACTCAGTCGTCATGAAGTTGACAGTCTAGTAGAAAGAGTTAATAAGCAAAATGAACAAGTAAACTGCATGGTATGAGATGTAACAGTGGGCCATGGGGAAAGGGAATGCGGAAGAGGCCATGTGGGGGCCACGTAATAGCTTTTTGCAGTCATTCCTGATGTATGGAATGTATGTAAGTGGCCTGGCGCGATGGCTTCATGCCTGTAACTTTGGGAGGCTGTGGTGGGTGGATCATTTGAGGTCAGGAGTTTGAGACCAGTCTGGCCAACATGGGGTGAAACCCCATCTCTACTAAAAATACAAAAATTAGCCAGGCCTGGTGGCACACATCTTTATGTCCCGACTACTGGAGAGGCCAAGGTGGGAGAATTGCTTGAACCCAGGAGGTAGAGGTTGCAGTGAGCCAAGATCATGCCATTGCACTCTAGCCTAGGTGATAGAATGCGACCCTATCTCAAAAAAAAAAAAAAAAAAAATGCCTGTATGTTCTGGATCTGTTTAGAAGGCAAAACGTACAGGATTCATTGCAAGTCAAGATCAGAACATTAGGATGACTCCTAGGATTTTGACCTGAGCAGCTAGAAGGATGAAATCACCATCACCTGAAGAGTGAGCCCTTGGGGGAGCTGGTTTGTGTAAGAAGACCAAGGTTTGGGTCCGTGTCACTAGGATTGATGTTTGAGGAGAAATGGCATGTAGGCAGTTCATTCCACCAGATTGGAATGGTTGTAAATTCCAACCGTTTCTTATCACATAGATGGATTCAGATTCCTGTGAATCTCGTGATGTTTATTCACACTTTGATTTATTCAACAATGTATTTATTTTCTGATGTCTAGTTTGGGATTTTGTACTATTTTTGCGTGTGATAAATGTTTTCTCATGTTTCCTTCATGACATCTTCTTGGGTATTACTGGACTTTAATCCTCCTTAATTCTTCTGTTTCTCTTGTATCTTGACTTGGCAGTGAGTTCTGTAGGTTGTACCTTCTAAACAGATCCAGAATTTACATGCACATATTTGGGAGTTGTCAGTGTAGATGGTATTTGAAGCTGAGGACACAGGCCCATGAGGGAGAAATGGCTCATAGATTGCACCCCTGGCCACACCACATAGAGATGGGCAAGAAGAAGAACCAGCCTCGGAGATTGAGATGAACCAGTCATGAGACAAGAGAACTTGGAAGGAAATGTTTGTATGCATGTGTATTTTTTTGAGGAGAGGATATGTAGCTTTCTTTGATTCCTAAAGAGATCAGAGATTCTTTTTCAAGACATTGAGAAACATCAAATCTATAGCCTATCATTTTCCCGATAAAGTACAACAAACTAGAGAATAGCAAAGCTCCCTGTAGATGTGTTTCCTGGGCAGACTCACTTCAGATGAGCTGTTTCTGCAGAAAAGGTCCCTGGGAGCTCAGCATGTTTCCTGTCCCTCTGCAGCTAATCTCTTTAGAGGAGTACACCTTCCTGAAGGGCGATGAGTCCCTGGCATGAGCACACAACTCCCCAGCATGACGTTTGTCCTGTGGTGAGGGTACCACACTGTTAGCATCTATAATTCAGGCCATTCTTGGATGCTTTGGAAGTATAGCTGTGGTCGACAGAGCAGGCAGGTATAGTCCAGGCAGCGTGCGAACAGCGTTTGCACTAGCAGGAAAGAGTTTATCTCACATGAACAGAGCCTTGTTCTCAGGAGAGGAGAGAGGCGGGACAAGGCTAAGGTTGGCAGAGTGAGGCCATGTCCATTAGATTGGTCTCTGAAGGGTATCTGTTTCTCTGTGTTATAGCCAATATCATGTTGTTGGTTTTTAATTAATAGATGCGAGTGTTTTGAAAAGCTTACTTTCCTTATTAGTGGACGTTTTCTCAGTAAATTTCAAGTGATTTCATGGTCCTTGGTTCTGCAAACTGATAATCTGCTACTCACATGTAGGTCAGAATCAATCCTGATTTCATTTGTAAAATTATCTTTCTAAAATCAACTAGTGACTGTTGTTCGCCTGCTTTCTTTCTTTCTTTTTTTTTTTTTTTGAGACAGAGTTTTTGCTCTTGTCACCTGGGATGGAGTGCAATGGCACGATCCTGGCTCACTGCAACCTCTGCCTCCTGGGTTCAAGCAATTCTAATGCCTCAGCCTCCCGAGTAGCTAGGATAAGCATGTACCACCATGCCTTACTAATTTTTGTATTTTTAGTAGAGATGGGGTTTCACTGCCTTGGCCAGGCTGGTCTCAAACTCCTGACCTCAGGTGATCCACCTGCCTCGGCCTCCCAAAGTGCTGGGATTACAGGTGTAAGCCACCACCAAACCAAATTTACAAGCATGAAATTTCAAGATGTATTCGGACACTTCTAGCTTTTAGTTGAATTTGGACTTGAGAGGAGCATTAGTGGCCTCTATGTGGGTACCCAGTCTAGACATAGGTTATAGTTTAGGGATGTCACTAACCTCTTACTGGAGATTAAAACTTAGGAATGGACAAAAGAAACATCCTAATGGAATAAGCTTTTAATAATATGTGAATAGCAGTTTTGAGATTTATAATTATTTTAATCCTTAAGATAACATTCGTCTATTCAGTAACAACTGAGGGGGAAATGATGCATGTTTATATATTATTCAGCATAATTCCAGTACACTGTGTTTTGTATTTTATAAACCAAAGGAGTACATGGATTGGCATTTCCAAGTGACTAGATGCAGGAATGATTCTGCCTCTGAGGCAATGGAAGGATTCAGTGTCTAATGAGTTAATAAAGAAAATAGTGCATGGATTTTCTTTCTGTTATATTTAGAGAAAGTTTCTAATTAATCAAATATTATGTCTGCTGGGGAGTTATAGGATTTACTAATTTTTAAGTAATACGTTTAGTACTATAAATACTCTAAGCAGAATTTGATCTAACAAATAATTGTTGGCAATACTTTATAGCTTATGATTTTTTAAATGTTTGAGAGCACACCTAGGTTCTGTAACAGTTGTGCCTAAAGGTTTCATGGTGGTTGGTGAAGCTTGTTTGCTTTTCTTGCATTCTCAGGTGCGGTATTTGTAATTGTGCTCTGAATGAACATGTTGCCTGAGTTCTGCATGTTTGGTTTGCAGGTGTGACTATTGCAACAAAGGCTTTAAGAAGTCCAGCCACTTGAAGCAGCATGTGCGGTCGCACACAGGGGAGAAGCCCTACAAGTGCAAGCTCTGTGGACGTGGCTTTGTTTCCTCCGGGGTCCTCAAGTCCCACGAGAAGACACACACAGGTCATTGACTGCCTTACACTTGGAGATTAGGCCTTTAAAAAAAAGCTTTTTTGAGATATAATCCATATACCTTTCAGTTCACCCACCTAAAGTATACAATTCAGTGATTCTTAGTATGTTCATAGAGTTCTGCAACCATAAAGACTATAATTTTAGGACATTACACCCAAAATAAATTCTGTACCCATGAACAGTCACTGTCCATTCCCCTCAATGCCCCAACCCGAGTCACCCGTTATCCACCTCTGTCTTTCTAGGTCAGCCTGTCCTAGGTGCTTCATAGAAATGAACTCATCTAACACGTGGCATTTTGTGTCTGCTGCTTTCACAGCACAGTGTGTTCAAGGTTCGCCCATATTTTAGTATCAGCACCTCATTCCTTTTTATGGGCAAACAGTATTCCACTGCAGGGTAATGCACATCTTATTGATCCATTCATCAGTTAATGGCCATGGGGGTTGTTTCCATATTTTGTTTATTATGAGTAATCCTACTATGAACATTTGTGTATAAGTTTTTGTGTGGACATGGGCTCATTTCTCTACCTAGGAGTGGAATTGTTTTGTCTGTTAACTCTGTTAAAACATTGGAGTTTATAGAACTGTTTTCCACTGTGGCTGCAGCATTTGGCAGCCCAGCATAGCATGGGAGGGCTCCGGTTCCCCACATCCTCGCCAGTGCCTGTTACTGCTTCTCTTATGACCCGCCTCGTGGATGGTCATGGGCCTTCCTACGTGCATTGTGGTTTCGCTTTGATTTGCATTTCTCCAATGGCTTATCATGTTAAACATCTTTCAGAGACACTGAGGCATGTTTGTTCTAATCCTATGCCCATTTTGCAATTGGATTATTTGCCTTATTGAGTCATAGGAAGTTTTTATATTCTGGCTACTGGCCCTTTATCAGTTACATGGTATGCAGTTAAAAATATTTTTAACATATTACTGTTATCTGTTTATTCAGTATTTTCTTAATAAGTTTAATATCAATGTATATTTTGTATAAGGCTTTATTTGAAAATGAAAGTATATACTGCTTAGAAACATACAGCCAGGCAAAATAAGGAAAAGTGTTATTGACTAATCCATAGGTTGATGACCGGGGAGTGGTTGTAGTGGACACTGGAAAGATTGCTGGGAGTAGTTAACACGGTACTTTGAAGGACCTGCTACGGAGACAGAGAGCAGCAATACATGTCTGTCACAAGGAACAGTGGAAGAAAGACAGAAACAGGAAGAAAGTAGCTAGTTACCTGTTTCTGTATCATTGGTCCAGAGGAGAGAGGGCCTTCTGCCTTCTATATTGGACTTTATTTGAAAATGAAGCATATAGCATATAGAAGTTTTATAGACTAGTTCTTTTTTTTTTTTTTTTTTTTGAGACAGAGTCTCACTCTATCACCAGGTGCCAGGCTGGGGTGGGTGTAGTGGCGTGACCTTGGCTCACTGCAACCTCCGCCTCCCAGGTTCAAGCAATTCTCCTGCCTCAGCCTCCCAAGTAGCTGGGACTACAGGCGTGTGCCACCACGCCCAGCTAATTTTTTTGTATTTTTAGTAGAGACGGGGTTTCACCATGTTGGCCAGGATGGTCTCGATCTCTTGACCTCGTGATCTGCCCACCTTGGCCTCCCAAAGTGCTGGGATTACAGGCGTGAGCCACCGCGCCCGGCCTATAGACTAGTTCTTAATGCCTAATCTACCTCACTTACTGTGGGAGTGATGAAGGATGGATTGGTGAAAACATTTCTAGGGTAGAATCCACATGTTGCCAGTTTAAGTTTGAAGGCTGAGGGCAGAGAGAACTTGATTTGTTTTGAAGAAAATGACTTTGCAGAGGCTGCTAATTTTAGTAGAGAAGGCGTGAGATGTCCCATGTCAACTTCCGTGTTCTTAAAACACTCCCATTTCTAAAAATTGGAAACCCCACCAAATAAACTGTCTATAATTTTGTGATTTACTTTTTTTTTTAAACCAAACTCTGCTAAGCCTCAGGATAATTTTGTGGCATATTGAACCTACTTTTGTTTGCTTTTGACTGCTTATGGTTTTAAGGTAATGAAATGTGATTCGTTCCAAGCATTCTCTCTGTTTCTGTGCTCGTAGGAGTGAAGGCGTTCAGCTGCAGCGTGTGCAGTGCCTCCTTCACCACCAATGGCAGCCTCACCCGGCACATGGCCACACACATGAGCATGAAGCCTTATAAATGTCCATTTTGTGAGGAGGGTTTCCGAACTACAGTGCATTGTAAAAAGCACATGAAGAGACACCAAACGGTCTCCTCTGCTGTGTCAACCACTGCAGATACAGAAGGAGGAGGTATTTTTCATTTGTTGATTCAAGGTGTATTAACCTGATGCTAATTTAGGAATAAATCCATTCACAAATCACTCTGAGTATTTTAACCTGGCTATGTACAGCTTAAGCTCACTAGCACCCTGAGTTTTTAGAAGTTCACTTTATTTTCTGGTTATGAAAGCTGTACATGCTCTTGGAAGAAAAATTCAGAGGTACAATGAAGAAAACATCTGTTCTTACAAATCACCACACACTGAATCAGCGTTTGCGCTAACATTGTGTTCTTTCTTTCATGCTTATGCATACATGTTGCTAGAGACTTTTTTTTTTTTAACAAATATGGTATCTTGCTATATACAGTGTTGTAGTATGCTTAGTTTTCCCTCTACTGAAGTTTATTATAGGCATATTTAATTTATTGGACACGGATCTACGTCAGTTCAGATGACTCCGTGGAATGCCACCATATTTTTTATATAATTTCCTGTTGATGGATTCATGGATGTGTAGCTAGTATCTGGTCTTTCACTGAAATGGTAATTTATGGAGTACTGTAGCATTCATGGAGTACTGTAACCCCTGGCAAAACCTGTGCTTACCATTACGTTGTCTCATGTAATAGACACAAAACGCTGCACAATTGGAGGGATTAATCTCATTTTGTACACGAGCCAGCTAAACATTAGACAAGTTAATTCGCTCAAGTTCTAAACCACGTGGAAAAATCCTGAGTATTATTTTTGTGCTTATATTTTGTGTACTTGTAAGACAATTTCTTTTTAGTAAGTTCCACAGTGAAATTAGACTTAAGAATAGAGGACATTTCAGCACATTGTGCCAGCACACAGACTGCAGTTCTAAAATCAATGTCAGTTCTGACACTCTTGGAGGTCATGGCTGTTCTGAGTGCACGTGTGGACCTGGGCTCTTGCCCATGCCACAGCCATCCTGTCCTGGCACAGTTGGCGTGCAGTGTTGTCATTGCATCTTGTGTCAGTGGCTGTGTGGAGACGAGGGTGCTATGTGGGGACTGTCCTCAGAGGTCAGACCTACTGTTGGCTCCTCATCCCCTCTCAAGGCACTGCCCTCCGTCTGCTCTGCCTCCCTCTGACCGCACGATCACAGTGAGACCATCCCGTCCCCAGTGGGTGAGGCTGAAATGATGGCAGCCTGCTTTTCTGTTGTGAGGGATAAGTCTGTAAAACGCCCAACTTCCCTCAAAGTAACAAAAACTGTGACTTTGACTTAACCATTGCCAGAGCCACTGTGCACCTCATTTCTTTAGTAGATAATTCTGGAATAAAAGTTTCTAACTTGTTATACTGAGTTCAAACTCTTTAATCTGGTGGTGCTTAGTAAAACCTTTACTTCCACTTTTAAAATTATTTCATGAGATTTCATAAAGTATAAAAAGAAAACGACCCTTTCTTTCAAATGAGTTAAAGGCTGTAGGACATCCAGGCATTATTTCTAGAATCCTGTCATTGGAGAGTGTTAATTTATTAGCCAATTCAAATAATCTCTAAGCCTCTTTACATATTCCTTCCCATCAATTAATAAAGCTTCTAATGCTACTGAATTCTAGCATCAATTTGGGGGTTCTGTTTCGGCTTCATCTCACTGCTGCATGTTTATTTAGATTCACCTTTATATGTCTTGTTTTCCTTGGATCATTGTGGGGGAAACTGTGGATGAACTCTCTTGTCCATAGGAAAGAAGTCACATGTTAAATTGCGTTTTGCCCAAACCTAGGGTCTTGTCTAGGGGTTCAGTTCCCTCAGATTGTTGCGATGTTAGCCTGCTTGGCCTAATACTGGCCGTCTGCTTCATGGTGTCTGTTGGTCGTGCTTAATTTTGTTGCGCTCTCTCTCTCTCTCCAGCCTGTGCTATACTGATTGTGTTCTCAGTTCCTTAAAGAACATTAGCAGAGGTTCCTCCTTATTTCTTCATGAGTGTTGGTGGGGCCACTGACTATAAGCGGCCCTCAAGTCATTCCAGACTTTATTGGTATAATGTGGAATTTTAGTTTGCTGTGTCACGTTCTGGAATTTCTGAGATGGACATTGAGCCCACTGGCTTTATCCTCCATGACTTTCTCCCTCAACCCACACCCTCGCTGTCCTTTGCTCCCCTCTTCCTCCCCCCATCTCTAATCTTTCCTTTTATGTACTAAGAAAAATTAACCAATTAGTTTTTAAATTTACTTATTTGGTGAATTAATCATTGTCACTTTGCAATTGAGTGTTTCTGTTGAGTTGTAAGTTTTTTTCAGTCATTCGTGCAATAATGATCTCCCTGTTCCTAGCCAAACTGCTTTTCCATCTCTATTATTATTTTTTTGATCCATTGGAATGCATCCTTATTTTTCATTGAGGAATGAATATTTATGCATGTAGTTCTCTCTCAGCTGAACCAATCAGCTGAGGATTGGTTCCTGGACTCCTGAGGACACCAAATCTGCAGATGCTGAAGTTCCTGATATAAAACAGCATAGTATCTGCATGTAACTTACACGCATCCTCTTGTATACTTTAAACCATCTCTAGATCACTTATAATACCTAATACAATATAAATGCTATGTAAATAATTTGGGGTTTTTGGAGATACATGGTCTCACTCTGTCACCCAGGCAGGAGTACAGTGGCACATTCATAATTCACTGCAGCCTTGAACTCCTGGGTTCAGGCAATTTTCCTGCCTCAGGCTCCTGAGTAGTTGGAACTCTAGGCTCACCACCATGCCTGGCTAATTATTTTTAAATTTTCTGTAGAGACAGGGTCTTGCTCTGTTGCCTAGGCTGTCTTGAACTTCTGGGCTAAGCCCTGCCTTGACACCATGTCTGGCTAATTTTTAAGTTTTTGGTAAAGATGGGGTCTTGCTGTGTTGACCAGGCTGGTCTCACACTCCTGGCCTGATAATAATGAGAAAAAAAATCTGAGTATTTTCTAACTGCAGTTGGTTCAATCTATGAATATGGAAGGCATGGATACAGAGGACCAACCATATGTATTTTTAAAGTTTTATTTTCTTCTTTAGAGTAATTGCTTTTAGTTGGGGATCATTTGCTAATTTATTAATTTGGTCTCCCATTTTTGGGCTTCTGGTTTTAAAAAATCTGGTGGTAATTCATTTTTTGCCCTTATTAATAAATGAATATCTGTATTTATGAACCTAGTAGCTTGTATGGACACTGTCAGCTTCAAAGCTTACTCCTGAATTTGCACGGAGGGGTGGAAGGAGGTCTTTAATCCGAGTATCTTCCTAATGTTGGTAATCGCTCTCCTAAGGGGCACCCTTCACTTGCCTTTTTTTTTTTTTGATACGTAATATTTGTACATATTCGTGATGCACATGTGATATCTTGTTTCATGTATAGAATGTAGAATGATCAGTATTTGGGGTGTTCATCACCTTAAGTATTTATCAGTTTCTACATGTGGGAACATTTCAAGTTCTCTCCTCTAGCTACTTTGAAATACACATTGTCATTAACTGTATCGTCCACTCTGCTATCAAACATTAGAGCTTACTTCTTCTATCTAAGCAGATGTTTGTACCTTTCACCAACCTCTGTTCATCCCCTGCCCCCTGCTTTCCAGTTCACTTGGCTGTTTTCTTTCTGTGACCTAAGTTTCTCAATAGTGGTGGGAAAATATAGTGACACTCTAGCATCGTAAAAATAGGTTGGTTATTAATTTTCGTTACATACATACCTATTTAGTTTTAATTGTTTTGCTAAAAACCTAAGTCTTCTTCATTAGGATTTTGATCCCTTTTCCTTTATGTTGTTTAGACATTTGTATGGAGGAAGAGGAAGAACATCCTGACAGAACTGCGTCACGAAAGTCTCGTCCTGAGGTCATCACTTTCACAGAGGAGGAGACAGCTCAGTTAGCCAAGATCCGTCCGCAGGAGAGTGCCACCGTATCAGAGAAGGTCCTGGTGCAGTCTGCAGCAGAAAAGGACCGTATCAGCGAGCTGAGGGACAAGCAGGCGGAGCTGCAGGATGAGCCCAAGCATGCCAACTGCTGCACCTACTGCCCCAAGAGCTTCAAGAAGCCCAGCGACCTGGTGAGGTGAGGGCACAGCCGCCACGCGGGTTCTGCTCTAAAGACTGGAGGAGCAGGCGGCCGCTCCTTTGGTGACTTTCACTGCAGTAAGGCCGTTAGTTCCTGAGCCTGGTGTTACCTGAGTGATGGCTGCTTACTTACTTGAGTGTATGGTTTTAAGCTTGAGTTAGTTGTCTATAGTAAGACCTTCCGAATATTAATTAGAAAGTCTGTTTTCTCTGTAGATTGCTTGTGCTTATTTCTGTGTGGTTGTCATAGTAGTAAACAATGAAAACAAATCTATCCATTGAGGAAGGCAGGGCTCTAAGCTTTGTGGACAGCCAGAAGAGCAGCAAGCACCCTCCTGCCTGAGGCCTGCCAGTCAGTGTGAGGAGCAGGACACATGCGGGTGACAGGAGGGAGACTAACTGGCAGTCGGCCAAACAGCAGTGGTTGATAATGAGATTGAGTTTAGAAGAACTGTGAAGAATCTGGAAACCAAGACCCATGATAAAGAACAGAAAGGGATCTCAGAATGTCCTTCCTTTCTGGAGAAAGGAAGACCAAAGTGTCAACATTCTCCTAAAGCATGAGAAGAGTTTCTATATATGATAAGGGGGATGCTTATGTTTTGCTCTAGGAGATAGAACAAGTGGGTGAAAGTTATTCTGCAACTTAGTAAAACAAACTCTGAAGATTTTAATATTGTGGGATGTTTCAGAAAACCAAAGAGGTTGTGTTCCTTGTACTCTTGATTCTACAGAGGGCAGTGGCAGGTAGTACAGGGAAAGGGTAGCTGGTTTCAAGGAGCTGCTGGGTTGGCAGTGCCATCCTAGTGAGCACGCACCTTGACTGCTGGCCTTCATGTGTCGACCACAGTACGAAGGGGAGATATGTTCAGCCAGAGAGTGACAATGAGGGAGTTGACTGGAGAAGAGAGAGCCCAGGTCTCACTGGATGGTGTGGCCGTAGGACCCTCGAGCGGCCAGTTCTCTTTGAGCCATGCAGTGCAGTTCTAAGTTGATGGTGTGATCTGAGGTTGGGGAGTAAGATGTGGAAAGTTAAACAAAGGAGAGGAGGATCTAAGGGGTTGTGATGGAAGACTTTGTATGTTTTTAAGAAGGAGCCCAGTCTGGCCAGCAGTTGTGTGTGGCCTGGAGGAACTCATGAACTAGCTGATAGGGGGAGATAGTTTTGCCAGTAGGGGCTAGAGATGGAATCATAGATGAGAAAGTCAGGCCTGGCAAGGGTGTCACATGGAGGTGTTGAGACAGCACTTTGTGACCTGCCTGTGGGTGGGGCATGCCAGCCAATTAGCAGAGACAGGATGCCACCAAGGCAACATGAAGTGCTAAATGTGTCTCCATCAGCTGTACCTAAAGACCAGAAGAGCAGGCATTTTCTTCTTGTTGTTCTATCCTTTATTTTAAAAAAGTTCAAGATTCAGCCTCCCAGTGAGTAAATGTGATAATAAAACAAACAAAAACTGGTACTGAAGGGTGTCCTGCTCCCCAGAGATAACCACTGTTAACAGTTCTTTAAGTATTTTTTTCAGAAATGTCTGGACATATATCACCATTAAGTTCTGCAATTCTGGTTTTTAAATTTTTACATATCAATGGGTCATAGATTTTTTTCTTTGTCAGTGTCCGTAAAGCCGTTTCATTCTTTTTAATGTCAACATAGTGTTCCGTCACATGGGCATACCAAATTAATTTTACCAGACCCTCCCGCCGAGCACTGAATTTCCATGTTTGATGACTGGCAGGGTGCTGCGGTGACTATCTTCTGTGAGCCTGTGTGTCTCTGACAGCTCAGTGAGGGTAGAGGCTAGCAAAGGCCACCAGAGGGCCGTGTGCCTCTGTCTTTCAGAGACTCCAAGTGCCTCTTTTACAGCTCCGGCTAACAGGATGGGGGAAATGATATCTCATTTTCATTTGCTCTTTTTTGATTCTAAGTGTGATTGAACAGCTTTGCGTATGCTTCTTGGCTGTTAGTATTTCTTCTGTAAACTCTGCACACTGCGCACTTTTCTACTCTGATGTTTGGGTTTTCCTGCTGATTTGCCAGAGTTCTTGGGTTTTTTAAGGAAATTGTCTTTTTTTTTTTTTTTTTTTTTGAGACAGAGGCTTTGCCCAGGCTGGAGTGCAGTGGCATGATCGCGGCTCACTGCAACCTCTGCCTCCCGGGTTCAAGCGATTCCCGTCTTAGCCTCCTGAGTAGCTGGGATTACAGTCACCCGCCACTATACCCAGCTAATTTTTGTATTTTGAGTAGAGACGGGATTTTACCATGTTGGCCAGGCTGGTCTCGAACTCCTGGCCTCAGGTGAGCTGCCCACCTTGGTCTTCCAACATGCTGGGATTACAGGCATGAGCCGCTACACCTGGCCATAAGGAAATTATCTCTATTATTATTTGTCTTGCAAATATTTTTATTGTTATTTGGATTTGTTTATGATTTTTTTTTGTATGGAGTGAAGCTTAAAGTTTTTCTTGGCCAAACTTAATCAGAAGGTAGTAACACTTAATTTTAATTTATATAGTTATAAATTTCAAATCATGAAGTCGTTTGTCAATGCGTCTATAATGAATGCTTTTTGAATAGGCATGTTCGAATCCATACTGGAGAAAAGCCATACAAATGTGATGAATGTGGAAAGAGTTTTACTGTGAAGTCCACTCTCGATTGCCATGTGAAGACTCATACAGGTAAGGAACGCATTCCTGCATCATTGGTAGATGTCTTAGGGTAGCATTTTGTATGTTTTGTTCCTATATATTTTGCATACATAGGTACTTTTTAAATTATAGAAAGCTTAAAAATAAGGAACCATGAAGAAAGTGATATAAAAGATTTTTTTATTCCTGACACAGGGAAAACTGTCAAAATGACACTAAGAAAAAAAAAAGGATTGTTCTCAAAAGTTGAATTTTTCTTAAAAATTGTCACGTATTCTTACTCGTGCTTAAGTATCTTTGTTAAAAAATTACCTTTTATCCTTGAGACCAGCCTGACCAACATGGAGAAACCTTGTCTCTAGTAAAAATACAAAATTAGCTGGGCATGGTGATGCATGCCTGTAATCCCAGCTGCTCGGGAGGCTGAAGCAGGAGAAGTATTTGAACTCAGGAGGCAGAGGTTGCGGTGAACTGATATCTTGCCATTGCATTCCAGCCTGGACAACAAGAAGGAAACTCCTTCTCAAAATAAATAAATAAATAAAGATTACCTCTTAGTCTCATTAAGGCCAGTAAGATTCAGTTTGTTGAGTTTTCGTAAAAACTGGCACTCAGCAAATCTCATGACAGTTATCACTTCATAATTATTTTTATGTGGGGACAAAATCTCATGAAGGGAGAAAGGAATGGCTGATTTTCCTGGCCTCTTTCTCCCTTTCATCTCATGTGAGGCACTGAGGGGAATACTCCTGTGCCTTCGCTTCTGGAATTCTGCACAGTGCATCCTAGCGGCTGTGAGGCCGGTTCCGCCTCTCCCTGTTTGGGAATCCTGCAGTCCTCCTATGAGCTCTGTGGTCCTAGACAAGGTTCTCCTCATAGCCACAGGTTTCTCCTCAGAAGATGGGCTGACAGTTGTACCTCCCTCTTTGGGAGATCAGACATTTAGATGACTTAGAAAAGTGTTTGGCCCATGGTAAACTCTCAGTGAGTGGAAAGCTGTTGTTATAATGATTCAGAAAATTCTGATGATCAAACTCATTTATATTCTGAATTGTTGGTCATAAGCAGAATTCACCAGATAAGAACAAATGGCCTTTCACACGTTTACCTGAAGCCCTGTGATTCTTTTCTGGTGGGTTCCTATTTGGAATTGGACAAACAGATGAGCTTGTTTATTTGGCTGTCCTGTGTGCAGTTTCCCTGCTGCTAGGCTCCCTGTGTTTCGCTCTTGTGTAACGCAGTGAACTTTTTGCGCATATGGAGGGCCGGGCCTCACTTACCTTCATGCCCCAGGCCTAGGGCATGGCCTCGCATGCAGCAGGTGCCCAGCGACGGCCGCGATGACTTGGTGCACGCTGCTTCATCATTTCCTTGGTTCAGGAGGGCAGTGTAGGCTACATGGGTATGGAATAGAACTGGAAGTCTCCAGATAAATACCTTTTGGTGCCTCTTTCTCCATTCTGAAGTAGAGGTGTGATTTCTGAGGAAGCCAGGGCGGCGTTGGGATATCAGGTTGCCCTAGTCCCTTTGTGGTTCCCGGTGTGCGCCATCCTGGTGAAAATTAGCATTTGTTCCTGGGCCAGTAAAGGGGAAAAGCAAGCCAGGAAGTTTTTCTACTCCTCGAGGCTCTTACAGGGTGCAGCCTATGCTCATGGTGCTCAGTGCCCTCGTGGCCTTCGATATACCCAGTAATCATGAAAGGAGCCAGTGCCTAAGGAACTAGGTACATGATACAGGCACACAGCTCTTTGACTCTAGAATAGAATTTTCCTTTGCACATTCTCCCAGTGTGATGCTGACCCGAGCTGGCATTTTGGTTGTCCCTGTTTGGCAGAGAAGAAGATAGAGACGTGCTGAGATGTTAAAGTACCGTTTGTAAAATTAAAGAAAAGTGACGGTAATTCAGAGCTGGGCTGTTAAGTCATACCACCCATTTGCTTCTGATAAATATAAATCAAATGCTTCAATCAAAGTTTAGAAAAATGCAGTGGCTTAGAAACACTATAAACCTCAAAGGATTATGAAAATACCAAATTCAAATTGTAAACAATATATTGTTAAATTTCTGCAACAATTGCCTGTGACATCTTATAGGTGAAAGGGATTCTCTTTAAAGCACTTCCTTCCACCGATTAAACATATTTACATTCGTGTTGACAACTGAGTGGCATGGGTGTGCATGTCGTGGCTGCCATCACCTCTGCTGATTCTCAGCTGGGCTTTTCACAGGTCAGAAGCTCTTCAGCTGTCATGTCTGCAGCAACGCCTTCTCCACAAAGGGAAGTCTGAAGGTCCACATGCGTCTGCACACAGGAGCCAAGCCCTTCAAATGCCCGCACTGCGAGCTGCGTTTCCGTACCTCAGGTAGAAGGAAGACGCACATGCAGTTTCATTATAAACCAGACCCGACGAAGGCCAGAAAGCCTGTGACTCGAAGTTCGTCAGAAGGACTGCAGCCTGTCAGCCTCCTCAACTCCTCCTCCACCGACCCCAGCGTGTTCATCATGAACAACTCTGTCCTAACAGGACAGTTCGATCAGAATCTGCTGCAACCAGGACTGGTGGGCCAAGCTATTCTTCCCGCGTCCGTGTCGGGTAAACACTGAGCCAGGGGAATGGGAGCGGCACAGGGATTGAACGGTTCTGTGTGGCTTCTGTCTGTTCCCGGAGCAGAAGAGATGTTGTTCTCTGCAGCACCATGTTTTCCTTCTTTGAGCCTTTCCCTTATAAGGCATTAGGAAAAATTGGAACTTCATCTTGTAGACATCGCTCCTTTCCATTTCCCATTCTGCCTTCCATGACGGCTGCTTTTTCACACTAAGCACTTCCTTTAGCTTTTGTTTTTAATAGGTTTAAACTTGTTTTTATTCAGTTGGCATTCTCATAAATGTAGTAGTGGGAAGTATAATTTATCAATACTCACTACCATTGTTTTTGATATAGTTACCCAGTTGTTCTTGGGTCACATAGTGCTTGAAAAGTGTTACATTTTAGCTAGCTGTGTTGATTTGTGTATCTGCTGCGGGTAAACGCGGCAGTTGTACATGGCAGTCAGATGTCCTGTGTGCCCTTCTTTCTGTTTCTGTGACTTTGGCAGATTGCAGCCTGAACTGCCACTCAGTAGTAGTGGTTGTTTTGAACCTTGGGCTAATCAGTGGAGTCTTTTTGAGCTACTTTTCTGATATGTTTAAAGTGGGTAATATGAGTATTTTACAAAGTTGTTTTGGGATGATTAGGCAGTGTAGGTATATGGTATAAGGTAGGTATGGGTATTCCACAACAAGATTGTATTGTAATGTGTACCACTTATGTATTTAAACATCCCTATGTAAAAAATGAATTGCTTTAGTTTTAAGAAGCATTCATAATTTTAGGTCTTGCCCTTTCTCTTTCTCTGGCCAGCTGGGGGTGACCTGACAGTGTCTCTGACAGATGGGAGCCTGGCTACCCTAGAAGGCATCCAGTTACAGTTGGCTGCTAACTTGGTTGGACCAAATGTACAGATTTCTGGAATTGATGCCGCCAGCATTAATAACATTACGTTGCAGGTATGGCACCTTCCAAGGTCTTCTGTGCTGTGATACTGTTGGCATCACACAGAAGCTTGAAGTTTTCATTACAAGTACCTCTGCTGCTTTTCAGATTGATCCAAGCATTCTGCAGCAGACGTTACAGCAGGGCAACCTGTTGGCTCAGCAGCTCACGGGGGAGCCTGGCCTGGCCCCACAGAACAGCTCTCTCCAGACATCGGACAGCACAGTCCCCGCCAGTGTTGTCATCCAGCCTATCTCAGGCCTGTCCTTACAGCCCACAGTGACCTCTGCGAATCTGACCATAGGCCCGCTGTCTGAGCAGGATTCCGTGCTGACCACTAACAGCAGTGGTAAGAACCCCTCACTTTTGCTTATTTTGACAGCTGGAGTTTCAGTTTCTTGCTTGTGATCACATATTTGAGTTTAGGATATTATGATGTCATTTTCTTCTCTTTGTAGAAGAGAATAAGTCAAATGTCCTGAGAATAAGATAAGCTTTTCTTACAATTAATAATGTGTATTTAATATCTACTGTTAGATTATTACTACCTTCATCTATTCCTCTTTTCATCCTGCCTTCATTTCATTGCAAGGCTTTCTTTTTAGATGAAGGAATTGGAGATGACTGATGCTTTATTTTAAATTTTTCTCTTACTGAAATATTTAATAACAGTTTAATTAAAATATTTTAAATATAAAAACAGGGGAAGATGGCTTTTTTAAAGCTCAACTTTGTTTTGCTTTGTAATGACAATCAGGGACCCAAGACCTCACTCAAGTGATGACTTCGCAAGGTCTGGTATCTCCCTCCAGCGGTCCCCACGAGATCACCCTGACCATTAACAACTCCAGCCTGAGCCAGGTCCTGGCACAGGCCGCTGGGCCCACGGCCACGTCTTCCTCGGGGTCTCCACAGGAAATTACCCTGACTATCTCCGGTTAGTAAGTTATTATTTTAAACATCCTTTCACCCTGCAGTTTAAGTACTGTATATCTACTATCTCTTTTCCTACAATACTCTTGCTGTGCAGAAAGCCCATGCTCAATACATATTTGTAATTTATGGGAGAAGTTGAAGTTTAATGAAAATAATGTGTTCCAATTCAGATCTGGCACCAGAAATGAAAAATTGTACTTTCTCAAGTCACTTCCAGTTTGGGTACAGTCAGTTGTTTAATTCATTCATTCACTCATTTTTAGAGAATAAGTTATTGTTGTTTAGCAGAGAGCAGAAAACTTAGCTTTGTGATTCTTACTCATACTCCATGAAACTGGTATAAACTGTTTACATTAGGGCATTATCAATCCCCATGGCACTCTCTTTACCGGATGTCTTCAGAATTCTACTGGGATTATGTAAAAAAATTAAAACATAGGAGAACATTAAAAAGTTGATAAACGGGTAGGAAATACCATTGGCAGCAAAGCTCTCTTAGAATTGACGATCTAATTCCCTCCATGGCTGACTCATTCCCTGCCTCAGGGCTATGCTGCTCCTATTCTGACTTTTCTCCTTTTGTGCTTTCCTTGGTCCTTACGAATCATTAATTCCCACAGTGTGCTCAGATCTCAATGAGCACTGAACGTACTTTCCTGGTGTGCTTCTCTCTTGTGACTCTTAACTATGAACTCTTCATGTTAACTAAGAATCATTTTTTAATTCAAGAATAACTTTTATAGCCCTTACTAAGTGCCAGATCTTATTCTTTTAACTTCCACCGGTATTAACTCATTCGATATTAATTCGTTTAAGACTCATAACCACCTGATGATGACGTTAACAAAAACATTTTGCTAGGAATCAAACCACCCTCAGTGGAGATGTCATGTGACTGAGGGAAGCACCCCCTACTTCCCCTGGAACACACCTCGGGAGAAGGACAGAGTTCTAGGTGGACTCAACCATGAGGCTCATCTAGGGCAGTATTTCTGCTGTTTCAGAGATACTTCTGCAAAACTTAATTTCAGAATTGAAAGAAAAGGTATTCATAAGAAAAGCAAAACTGAGTATACTCAATCTAAGAAGCATTGTGCTAGGTCCATCAGAACCACATAGTGCGTGATTCTTGCTCAGTTAAGAAAATGTATTCGTCGGTTTGTGAGTTGTGCTTCTGTTTTCCCTCTGTTTTATTATTGGCCATTTGGTTACTTTATTGCTTATTAGTATATGTAAAAGTGTACATGAATATACCTAATTTTTTAAGAATTTGGCTTCAGCTGTTTTAGGAGAAAACTTTAAATCAGTTAATGAAATAAATTTCGTTGCAACTTTGGGGCTTAAGACTTTTTTTTTTCTCACTTCTCATTATGATGGGTAATGAGAACTGGCTATACAATTCCTTATCCCATTCTGAAAGGGCTATAAAAAGCATTTAATTTATGGTAACCTGTTAAAAAGCATCTAGATATTCTATAGAAACTTTCAAAGATTTTCTACTATGTTCTTTCTTCCATTAACACATAGAATTATTAATGCATGCAAGTACTAGAGAATACAAATATTACCTCAGCTAAGTTTTGCAGACTTTAGGCAGTTCATGAATCCTAGCACTTGGAAAAAGGTTAAACGTTGAGTAAAAGGCAAGGACAGTCCTTTGCCTCTGGAATTAACCCTGTCCAGATACAATGGAAGTCTCTTTACCTGATGTTTTCAGCCCAGTTATTAATAAAAGGGTATACAAATTAGGGAGCCAAACAAGTGACACCTTCATACTTCAGACATTCATCCACGGATCTTTTGAACATGGGCCTGCTCAGGGGATAATACATTTTCTGCTTTTTGAAATTTTTGCCTAGCCTCATGTTCATCATGTGGTTTCATTTCCTGTTTCTGTTTCTTAGGAGGCATGAGAATGTAGGTCACTCTCAAGCAGTCATAGTGCAGCATCCTTTTGTCTTTGAATCTTTTTCTCTCTGGTTTTGTGTAGTTGTCTTGCCCCTACCTAATTTGACAGCAGAATGTTTAAAGTATCTTGTCTTTACCAAGTCTTTCAAAGGAATTCAGTTTGGTTTCCATTGGAATTCCAACAGGTTTTTTATTCTCATATTCATTTCTAGTTGCGATACTATTTGATTACATTGTATCGTTATGGTAGCTAATGAAGCTGGCATAAGCGGGTTTTGAATCAAGCAAATGTGTTTTAGTAGGAGTGTGTTGCAGGCATGTTAGTGTGTACTTGAGAGCGTTCAGAACACACAGGATAGGAACACACCACATGGGAAACCATAGCATCGTCAGCTCAGCAAGCCTGCTCAGTGGAGGCAGGGAGGGGAGGTTCTGTTGTCGCTTGGTGGTGTCCCTCAGATCCTTTGTAACATGCCTTTGCTATATACCTGGCAGTGCACTATATTTGGAAATATTTTCAATTCATTGACAGTTTTGTTCAAGAAAGTGTGTGATTTTTAGGGCCTAAATACTGAGTTAAAGTAGAAATCATAAGAAGTATTTTTAAAATACTTCACAGCTTAAAAAGTGTGAACAAATACTGTCATTTAGGGAAATGCATTTTGTGGTCTCATTTTCATTTTTCCATAAATTTTACTGAAATGAAAAAGCTTGGACTTGCTAATACGCGTCTTAGAATGTTGTTTTCAGATATCACAATATTAATTTCCATTTAGGTCAAGATTTTATTCAACACAATTCTAATGGAAATAGTGAATTATTAATAAAAGGGAACACAAGGTTGTCAGCACCTGAAATCAGTAATCCATCTACAGGTGCCACCTTAACAATAAGCAATGACCAGCTTCTCTTACAGAGTACAACATTGAACTCTTCAGGTACGTGGCACATGAGTACGCCAAGAAAGACATTATAAGAGGTCATAGCTAAAGAGCTCTGCACACAGTAGATGAGGAGTTAAACTGTCCTTAGCATGACAGATGTGTCAGCATCATGCTTCGTCACATGCAGTATCATTCTCTGAGGATTAGTGGCTTATGTCTAATTCTAAGTCATCAAATTCTCTCTAATGTTACCAACCAGTCGATAATGTTACTTTTTTACTCATGAAAGTAAATAATTCTATTCAACTGTCCACAAAGCATCCTATATTTATGCAAGTTAGCATTTTAATAACTCCACTTACAAAGCTGTCCCTTTCTGACCTAGTGCTGAAGTCTCTTACTTAGCTCATTATTTCTACCCTGCAGTGAGAATTTTCTGACACCAGCTGAAAATAGAACAGAAAAATTGAAAGGAGGCAGCTTTCTAAGATTTTAAAGCATAGAATTTTATGAAAAATAAACATATTAGTATTGGCAAAAACTGCAGTTACTTTTGCAGCAGCCTAATAAATGAGCTCACATAAGATAAATGACAGTTTCATAAATGACCGTTAACAGTTTAGATGACATGGCTGTCTTGCTGTCTTCACCTTGTAGAGATTGCGTACGCTTCTTAGCCTTATTTTCCAACTGTGTGTATCAATTTGTGAGGAAATAAGAAACTAATCTTCAGATATGTTTGTACCCAAAAGCTAGATCTTTTTTCGTACTTAATTCTTAATTGAAATGACCTCTTGTCCAGTAGTTCATTTATTCCATAAGAGATGGTAGTATCTGCTGTGTGGTAAGAATTGTGCAAAATCTGGGAATATGACTGGGCAGGTCAAAGCTGGTCCCATGTTCTGGATCTTAGAAACAAATGGGGTGCAGACATGTTTTGAAGAATCCACAAGTGACTGTAAAATTACAGCTGTAACCATATATAAAGGAGTGATGATGGCACTGAGGGCGCACTTTGCAGTGTGGCCCTGTGGCTTCTTTGAAGAAGTCCTGGCTGAGCTGAGAGGGGCTCGGGAGTCGGGTGGTTTTTCTCCCCATGCCAGCTGCTTGGCCCTGTGTGGCCCATGGTGGCCGTTAGCTGAAGAAAGGAGGTGTGGCTATTTCAATGGGTGGAAGATCCAAAATATAGGATGTATTGTCGAAGTTACACAGCGAATGTTTTTCTCCAAATATTTTCTAAAAGTCCTAGTTTGTGGTTTTTAAAGGATCAGGCAGTGTGTTCTTCTCATCTCTAGAATTCTAATCTTAGGCTGTGAGTTCATTGTCTTTCCCCCACTGCATGGTTCGTGCTGTGATATGAAGACGTGCTACTTGTGTGTGGGCTGAAATGGGCTGTGGTCCCTCGTGGGGCAGGGCTCTTGTGAGATGTCCGGGATTCTCGCCCCGCTAGCCTGCCTCACTGCGCAGAAAACTGGCTGTCAGCGGTGCAGTCTCATGTCTTCCTGGAAGCTCTGCTCAACATCCTTAGTGAGCCCCTGGCAAACTGATGGAGAGACAAGTCGAGCTGCAGAGGTTTCAGTTTGAGTGGAGTGGTGTTTTGTGCCTCTTGATGATCCTGGATGTTTGCAGGTGCAGCAGACTGCTTAATTGAGAATTGGGGATGTTTGGAGCTAAGGGAGAAGTTGGATGGAATGAGGACGTATGCACACATGCACTCCAGGGCTCTGCTGGGGCTGCCCGCATTCCTTTCAACTCCTGTGATCTGGCTAGTTCGGTAGTAAGTGCTGAACCTATAAATTCACCTCCACAGGTGCATATTAATAATGTCACACCAGCGTCTTACACTCAGGTAAGGGTCCTCACAGGGCAGGCGAGCTGTCTACAGTCAGTGGGTGCAAGGCTCTCACATGTTATGCAGCTGACATTTCTGTACAAACAGCAATGTACTCAATTTGCTGATTTACAGTTTTTTTGTATTCTTTTAGACCTTTTTTTAAAGAGCCAGCTGAGGCCGGGCATGGTAGCTCACGCTTGTAATCCCAGAACTTTGGGAGGCCGAGATGGGCGGGTCACCTGAGGTCAGGAGTTTGAGACCAGCCTGGCCAACATGATGAAACCCCATCTCTACTTAAAATACAAAAAATTAGCTGGGCATAGTGGCAGGTACCTGTAATCCCAGCTACTTGGGAGGCTGAGGCAGGAGAATTGCCTGAACCCGGGAGGCAGAGGTTGCAGTGAGCCGAGATCGCGCCACTGCACTCCAGCCTGGGTGACAAGAGTAAAACTCCACCTCAAAAAAAAGAGCCAGCTGAGAAAATCAATCTCTCTCTCTCTCTCTCTGTCTCTCAGGCTACTTTAGCTTATATCCCAGTTGTTAAAAAAAAAAAAAAGTGTTTCAACTGATTGGGTGGCATTATAAAATAAAAGATGAACTCATAATTAAAGAATATGTGTGTATTACTGTAATATTGGGTATTCTTAAATACAGGATTAGTTTTATGTGATCAAGGAAGTTGTATTATGTTCTTGAATACCTTTGGCATCTTTGACTAATCCTGGGTATCAGAAACAGTTCTTCATATATTGACCCACTCAGTCCTTGCTATTCAGCAGATGTTTCTAGAGTGGCTTGCACATCCCATTTGTCCTAGTTAGAATTATGTAGCAGATCTCAACTCTATAGTAGCAGTTAGGAGATTGCCTCTTAGTGAGCAATATTTATCTGGAGCCAAAGTCAGTTCCAGATCTAGCTTGAGGCCACCCACCACTAATAATTGAAATTAAAATGACATAATTTTGCAATTAAACATAGCTCTTCTAAGGTAAACACTCAAATAAAAACCTCTAGTGTCTATATAAAACTTACGTTGAGCATAATGAATATGTATGTGGCAATGATTATTTTTTGATTCTGTATGCAAGCAAGGTTAAGACTCATCAGCCTTTAAGTTAACTCTGGCTGTTTCATCTTAATTGAAGGCATTTAAAGAAGAGTATTATTACCTCTTAGAGATTTGTGAATAAATCAAAAGTGAGACAATCAGAATTTCACATGCAGGATAAAAGCACATGCTTTATGTTCAGATTTGTGATGCAGCAGTTGAAGACTATTTCAAAGTTGGATCCTGAAACATCCATTCCCAAATCTGACACAAAGAGATTTCCTTAAACAGTGATCCCATAGAATGTAAGTCCCATCTCAGAAGCAGATCGTAGTCTTGATAGAGGCTTGAGAAATTTAGCACAACTTTTTAAGGAATTCATCTCAAATGAGTATTATCTTTTTGCTCTTACTTTAATCCACTTTTAAATGTAAGATAATTTTGATGAATAAATTGAGTTCTGCTTTAAATGAAAGTAAAGAACAGTATTTGTTTTCTACTTGTTTGTAAGATTATTTTAGCATTAGTTTCTTCTAGACTTGAGCATAATCACTTATTTTATTTTTAAATAGTTCAACAATTTTAACATTTCCCATTTGCCAGCATATATTAAAATTGAATAGGACATTTTCCATACTCACAAGTTGTTCCTTTGAGTGACCTGGGTGCTTGGGAACGAGTGACTACACAGATGCTTCTCTCCTGTTCTGCACCCCAAGCTCCTCTCTTCCCACATGTCATTAATCTCAAGGAAAAAACTGATATCATACCTTCAACTATTTTGGGAACCTTACAAAATTATGTTTTCTTACAAGCTATGAAGCGTTATCTCAAGAGATTTAAGACAACGTTGGGCTTGATGATTGTGGAGTTTATTAATCTTTTTAACTTTATTTTTGAGTCAGAATCACAAATTAAAATCAGACTTATATTGCTGTATGCATTCTGGAGGAACAGTGGTTTCAGAAAAATAAGTGAGGAGTAAAAAGTCTACAATCTTCACTTCAACATGGGATCTTTATTTTCATGCTAAGAGTATTTAATTTGAATTTAAAATTGTGGCTTTTAACAAATAGATAGTTCAGAGCTATTTGTAGCTTGTAATTTCACTGCATGCTTAAGAAAATTTCAATTTTGTTTCTGCTCTAGTCACATGTTCTTTTCAATCATATTGAGGACAGTTCTACTGGAACTGGTATCATCCACTTTGTGGAAAATCTGTTGAGTTGGGACATTATTAAAGGTTCACTGCTTGAGTTGAAATATGAACTTTGGCACTGTCTGAAGTTGTTTATCATTTTCATTGAACTTTGTGTCAGGTTTCACTTTAATCAAACACAAGGCTTCTTCTGTATCTTTTTACATTTTTCATGCCGCATAGTCCTGGAATCTCCTGATACCTTAATAATCACTAGAAAGTCTGAATTAGTTGACTAGTGGCATGAGGAGAAGATCTTTGGTTCCTTTGTTTCAGCAGTTGGAGCGAGGTTTGAACTTTTGCTGTGCATTGGCTTCGCCTTGGCTCTCAGTATGATCCCGGGCGAGGTTCACAGGCGTGTGCGTCTCTTCCCTGTCCTCCCTCTGTGCAAGCTCATTGGCAGCTGCCATCTGCCCCCGGCCCCAGTCTCTCCCCAGTTTTGACCACTCACATTAGAATCGTACCCACGGGCTAGTGTGTGGTAAGGGTGTGTGGAGGGAATTTTAGGAGGACAGCTACTGCTAGATCAGCTGCTGTCCCAGTCACTGGAATACTTAGCACATGCAGACATCCTCCACAAGGCCACACTCCTCGGGCTCCCACCAGCACGCTGTGCGGACGCTGGAGCAGGTGGGAGGGTCTGACCTAGCTATCTGTGGAGCCCCGGCAGCTGCGTCAGCGCTCGAGCCTCCCAGCCTGCTAATGGTTCTACTGCTTTTGAAGGTTCCAGGTCTGTGCAGCACAGTGTGGGAGCCCAGGAGTGTGGATCAGTGGAGGCATTGTATTTGGAGAACCCCAGTTACAAGTAAGTAACCTAGTTTTCCTGCTGGCCCCGACTCCTAGGAGAGCTCTGGACTGACGTGACCCAGGTCACAGCGAAGTACTGACAGGAACTTGCTTGTTTTGTTTTGACACCCGACTAGGAAATAGCTTTTGAACTTATCCTTTGGTCGTCATCTTGGTATCCTTAGCACCTGGCACAGTGGCTGGCACAAGTGGATGAGGAATACATGTTTGAGATGAATGGATGGCTCAATTGTGAGATAAAGTGAGCGTGCGTGTGTGACTGTGTTTATACTTTGAACGTTGTGATCACTGGTGCCCACTACACGACTTTGATAATCCTATATGGAGCCCGTCTCATCTGCCAGCAAGGTGCATGAGTGTCTGTTTTGTAAAAGAAAAGACATTTCTTCACCAGATACCTTCCTTTCTCTTAGCATTGGCTACAAGGGGGAAATATTTCAGTTTTCTTGTCTTTTCCAAAGAAAATTAAGATGTCATGCAGGATAAATGCATATTGAAAGGATTTCATGAGGTTTATTTTGACTGCCTGTCTTTCAGAGTAAGAGTCAGTAAGAGTGATGAAAGTGAGAAAAGGAGCAGAGATGCTCAAATGTATCCCTAAGCTTTGGAACTAGTCATCCCTCAGTGATCACACTCGCTTCCTTTCTTCAACTGGTTTCTGTAGTTGTGGATGGATGGAGACAATGCCCTGGAAATTCTTGTCTGAGTTTTCATTCTATGGTAGTAGCTGTGACTGGGACTGTGGGGTCACATTTTCACTCTTCTTCTACTGGTTTTTCTCTGTGTATGTTATACTTAAGCAGCACAGTATATTCATGTGTAAAGATGTTTAGAAACTAAGAAAAGCCTTATCATAAAATTAGACTTGAAGATCCTGTGATTTCTTTGGTGAACCTTGGAGACCTTGGGCAGCCTGAAAGCTGCTTTCCGCAGGTCAGCCCCTGTGGGAGCGTCGGCCTCCCTGTCCCCTTACATGTGGATTTGTCTGGCTTTCCCATTGATCTGCTTACTTTGCCTCTTTTGCAGAACTTAACACTACAAGTGGAAGCCTTCCTTCAACAACACCGATGTCTCCATCGGCCATCTCAACTCAGAACCTGGTCATGTCCTCGTCGGGCGTGGGAGGTGACGCTAGCGTCACGCTGACGCTGGCCGATACTCAGGGCATGCTGTCTGGAGGCCTGGACACTGTCACACTCAACATTACCTCTCAGGCAAGTCCTCCACAGAGAAGGATGCAAAGGTCCTTTCAAAAGGGGATCTTCAAAAACATTAGTCATTTATTTACTTTTTCCTAAATATAGATTCTGAGCATTTTTTTTCAAACTTGAGTGGCTTTTTTTTTTCTGATTAAAAAAGTAATATGTTAAATGTAAAAAGGGAATAAAAGAAAATTCAGATAATATAGAAGAATATAAAAAATAAGGTAAAACATGAAACCCAAAGCTTTAATCCCACTACCCGAATGGAACCACTTAACATTTTAGTGTATATATTCTTCTAAACCTTTAAATGAATGCATAAGGTACATATTTATAAATTTCTACACTGTGTGTAGATGAACTTCATGAGAAACGTTACGTTGTATTCATGTTTTCAATAAGTAGTGTGGAAATTTTCATGCCTTTAGTCACTGAGATTCTTAGATGAATTCCTACCAGTAGAAGTGGTGTGTCAAAGGGGTGTACTTTTTTACATGATTCCTTGAGCTAAGATGCCAAAAAACTTTTCAGAGTTTAATTAGGAAAATCATGATGATACATTATGATTAATTATAATGAAGATTGTATTGGACACTGATTTTTAAAGTAGGGAATTTGCATTAAGAATACTTAAGGTTGGCTGGGTACAGTGGCTCACACCTGTAATCCCAGCACTTTGGGAGGCTGAGGCAGTGGATCACTTGAGGTCAGGAGTTCAAGACCAGCCTGACCAACCTGGGGAAACCTCATCTCTACTAAAAACACAACAAATTAGCTGGGCATGGTGGCATGCACCTGTAACCCCAGCTACTCAGGAGGCTGAGGCAGGAGAATCACTTGAACCCAGGAGGTGGATGTTGAGGTGAGCCAAGATTGCACCATTGCACTCCACCCTGGGTTACAGAGCAAGACTCCTGACTTACCTGGTAGGAGGTAATTGAAACATGGGGGCGGGTCTTTCCTGTGCTGTTCTCATGATAGTGAATAAGTCTCATGAGGTCCGATGGTTATGAAAAGGGGAGTTTCCCTGCACAAGTGCGCTCCTCTCTTTGCTGCCATCCATGTAAGACATGACTTGCTCCTCCTTGCCTTCCTCCATGATTGTGAGGCTTTCCCAGCCATGGGGAACTATAAGTCCAATTAAACCTCTTTCTTTTGTAAATTGCCAAGTCACGGGCATGTCTTTATCAGCAACGTGAAAACAGGCTAATACAGCATCCCCGCTTCAATTCTTAACTTGCCTGTTAGGGGCTGAGCTTGTGTAGTTCCCTAAGACATAGAAAAACGGCCCTCGCCTTAAAGCACAGGAGCCAGCAACATCAGCCGTGCTTCCTGTCATCAGCCATGGTTTTAACCGTGTATAAAATATGTTTAGAATCAGTGCTGATTGCAGCAGATCAAGTTGCATGCTGAATTATTTCCATAAATTCAGCATTTGCAGCAGAATTCAGATCCTTTAAGCTGCAGCTTCATCCACCCTTATAGCTAGAGGTGTGCTGGGCTGGTAAAAAGACTTACAGTAGTTTTCTATAGCATAGCAAAATTGTATATGCGTTCCTAAGCAAATAAGTGTTTTGTATACATACATACATGTAGAGACTCTGAGATGTAATTTATGTAGGTTTACCTATTTATTTAAAGTATACAACTGAATGGTTTTCAGTGCATTTACAGAGTTGTACAGCCCTCACCATGATCTAATTTTAGGACATTTCATCCTCTGTTAAAGAAACGTGGAGCCATGAGCCATCACTCCATGTTCCCCTCACCCCTGGCCTACCCTCACCTCTGCCCCTGGCAACCACCGATCCACTTTCTGTCTCCGTAGATGTGTCCGTTCTGGCTATTTCATAGAAATGCGATCATCTGTGTGGTCTTGTGTGACTGGCTTTTTTCATTCCGTGGAGTATTTCCAAGGTTCCTCCATTGCTGTAGCATGTACTAGAACTCCGTACCTTCTTATAACTGAAGAATATTCCCTTATACCACATTTTATTTGTGCATTTATCAGTTGATTGGCATTTGGGATGTTTCTGTTTCTTGGCTGTGGGTAATTCTCTTGTGGACATTTCTGTGTGAGGCTTTGAGCAGACTCTGCTTTCACTTCTCCTGGGTGGCTGGGTTACGTGGTGACTCCATGGTTCATTTTTTTAGGAGCTGCCAGCTTGTTTTCCAAGGTAGCTGCACCATAAAAGATCTTTTAAATTATTACTTGTTTTACTGATGTTTCAACTTCTGAAATAGTACTAATCTTTTGCCAGGGTCAGCAGTTCCCAGCACTCCTCACGGATCCCTCTCTCTCCGGCCAGGGTGGAGCAGGCTCACCACAAGTCATACTAGTGAGCCACACGCCACAGTCAGCGTCTGCTGCTTGTGAAGAAATAGCCTACCAGGTATGGGATATTCCTTCATCCACAGAGCTTTCGTCGCTTTTTAAAACAGATTCAGAAGGGATGGTGGTAGAGGGTCATGGGGGTGCTTTGTGGCCCAGGTGGCTGGGGCTGGGGCTGACTTCTGAGGTGCGCCTAGCTGGATCCTGAGTGGACTTAGGCTCTGTGGGGCATGTGTTAAATGATGAGTATGGTGTCTCATTCATTTTGTTATTTGTTTCTTAGGGAGTGAGGTTTTAGTACCACAAAATTAGATGTAGCCATCAGTGATCTAATTTTAAATTTATTAATATCTTAACATATTTGCCTACTGATCAGACCTCACATAGCCAGCCACTCGCACTCAGTTCTTTCTGCAGATTTTCTAGTAACACCTTTGCTGATTCTGTTAAGTGTCATCTACATTTTCATATACGTGTGTGTGTGTGCACACACGTGTGCAAGACCTATTTGTTGTTTGTCTTCTTCAAATGCATGTTTTTAGGGGCCAAAATACTTAGTAAGCAATAGTCTAAATATAGAAGAGTCTAAAAATTCTTTTCTTAAAAGTTTCAGGGTCAGAATTAAAGCACAGGTGATGAATAATCTCTGAATTTAGGAAGCATTAAACATTTTTATCAAATGAGTTTTCAAAATAATGACTTACTGGTTTTTCAGTAGGACAAGGACTTTTTCACGACAAGGTGAGATATAACCAGCAGGCCTGAGGAACCGGAGCTCGTCTCACTGAATTTCAGTTTGTGTAACTTTAACACGATTGTGTCTGGGGTCCCCGAGACTGCCCTCAGGTTTGATGATACACTCCAAGGTCTCACTAGATTCAGAGAAATCTGATATACTCTTGGTTGTGGTTTATACTTGTGGTTACAGTGGAAGGGTGCAGATTAGAACCAGCAGAAGGAAAAGGCACATTGCCGGGGAGTCCAGAGAACCCAGGTATAAGCTTCTTGGTGTCTTTTCCCAGTGGGGTCACCCAGACACTGCTGATTCTCCCAGGAACGTTGTGTGACAGCACCTGCCAAGTGTCACCAACTTGGGAAGCTCAGCTAAGCTCTGGTATCCAGAATTGTATTGGGTCAGTCATGTGGGCATGGAGTGCCCATGTGGCTGGGCTTAGCTATGTGGTCTCCAGGTCCCTGCCCCTCCAGGTCAAACTGATACAGTGGCCCAGGTTCCCAAACAAAACAAAACAAAAATAGGCTTTCACCATAAGTCACATCATCAGCACAAACTATGTGATGTTGCTCAGGGTCCTGGGGTTGAAAATACTCTCTTATCTATAAATATCAGGATGCTTATTGGGGATGTCTCGGGAACTGATTGAGGGCACTGTGGAGTGTGCAGGGTTTGAGCACCTCAGGCCTGGTGAGGTAATTGTTGACTGCACACATTCATCTAGACAGAAAAAACACTGGCGTCTTGGTCATCTTTTTAAAGCTCCCTTTCTCATGATGCTTTTGTAGTAAAACCTTATTAATCTGGTATGTTACAGTGAGTTCCTAATTCAGTTCCAAGGCACACCTTACCTAATTCCTATATTTTAGGTGACTAGTAAATGAAACTACTTTGTTATTTTTTAACATCATGATTTTAGCATTTGGTTTAATATAGCTAGAATAATAATGTTTGTAGAGTAATCCTATGTTAAGGTTAGTTTGAAATGTCCCCATTGAAGTGATATATTCCATTTTAACTTCCATTTGAGTAGTAGATGGTAATGAGATAAATCAAATATTAAAACTTAGTCTAGCTTGTATTTTTTTTCAATATTTAACAGGTTAATAAAATATGAAAATGAAGTAGATAACTAATCTGTATGAGTGAATACAGGCCTACCTCAGAGATATCCTGGGGTCAGTTCTAGATCACTTGCTTTGATGTGATCATTGCAATAAAGCAATTATTACATGTTTTTGGGGGGCCAAAATATTTAGTAAGCGATAGTCTAAATATAGAAGAGTCTAAAAACTCTTCCCTTAAAAGTTTCCAGGGTCAAAATTAAAGCACAGATGATGAATAATCTCTGAATTTAGGAAGCATTAAACATTTTTGGCAAATGAGTTTTCAAAATAATAACTTACTGGTTTTTCAGTTGGACAAGGGCTTTTTCACAAAGAAATGAGATATAACCAGCACTGGGGATGTCCTGCAATTTGACCTGAGTAACTAGAGCCTGCAGTAAAGCAGTTATCATAACAAAGCAAGTCACCCTAACTTGCTGGTTTCCCAGGGCATAGAAACATTATCTTTATACTATACTGTAATACCAGTGTTCAGCAGCATTCTTTTTTTTTTTTTTTTTTTTTTTTTTTTGACAGAGTCTTACTCTGTCGCCCAGGATGGAGTGCAGTGGTATAATCTCAGCTCACTTCAACTCCTGTCTCAACCTTCCAGGTAGCTGGGATTACAGGTGTGCACCACCACACCTGGCTAATTTTTGTATTCTTAGTAGAGACGGGGTTTTGCCATGTTGGCCAGACTTGTATGGAACTCCTCATCTCAAGTGATCCACCCACTTCGGCTTCCCAAAGTGCTGGGATTACAGGTGTGAGCCACCATGCTGAGCCAGCATTATTATTTTTTTTTAATGTACATACCTTGATTTAAAAATACTTTATTGCTTACCTCCAGATGGATAAAAGACTTAAACATAAGATCTAATACCATAAAAACCCTAGAAGAAAATCTAGGCAAAACCATTCAGGACACAGACATAGGCAACGACTTCATGACTAAAACACCAAAAGCATTGGCAACAAAAGCCAAAATAGACAAATGGGACCTAATCAAACTCCACAGCTTCTGCACAGCAAAAGAAACAGTGATTAGATTGAATCGGCAACCAACAAAATGGAAAAAATTTTTGCAATCTACCCATCTGACAAAGGGCTAATATCAAGAATCTACAAAGAACTAAAACAGATTTACAAGAAAAAAAAAAAACAAGCCCATTCAAAAGTGGGCAAAGGATATGAACAGGCACTTTACAAAAGAAGACATATATGAGGCCAACAAACATATAAATAAATGTGCATCATTACTGGTCATTAGAGAAATGCAAATCAAAACTACCTTGAGATACCACCTCATACCAGTTAGAATGGCAATCATTAAAAAATCTTGAGACAACAGATGCTGGAGAGGATGTGGAGAAATAGGAACACTTTTACACTGTTGGTGGGAGTGTAAATTAGTTCAACCATTGTGGAAGACAGTGTGGTGATTCCTCAAGGACCTAGAAATAGAGATTCCATTTGACCCAGCAAT